>JAJEJO010037163.1:0-13562 GCA_020662805.1 Glaucomys volans
CCTTAGCAAGAAGAGCGAAGCAGGGGGTTTCACAATACCAGACCTCCAACTATACTACAGAGCAATAGTAACAAAAACAGCATGGGATTGGTACCAAAATAGACAGGTAGATCAATGGTACAGAATAGAGGACACAGAGACAAACCCAAATAAGTACAGGTATCTCATACTTGACAAAGGAGGCAAAAACATGCAATGGAGAAAAGACAGCCTCTTCAACAAATGGTGCTGGGAAAACTGGAAATCCATATGCAGCAAAATGAAACTCTACCCATATCTCTCACCCTGTACAAAACTCAACTCAAAGTTTTCCATATTCTTATTTGTCAGAAATTCAGGCATCCACACCAATTGTGCCACATAATTAATGTCTCTGATTTCATCTGTTCAGTAGGATTATTTTAAATAGGCCTTCCTGGGTAATTCCTGCACTAACATCAGAATCAATTTATTCTCATTTCCTAAATAAAAGTCAGAACATACCATCCTCGGGCACTTTTCCAAGGACACCTTACCCAGCACATTGTAGATGCAGACCATAGTCAGTGTCACTGATTTTCAACAACCATTCTCCAAGAACATGCAACTGAGGGATGAAGCATGTGCTTGATGAGGACAAGATGAAATTTGGCCTTGAATATTACAGAAAATCAGCTGTTATATAAAATATGTGGCTCCTGAATGATGTCAGTTGAAGATGATTAATGTATTCAGCACCAATTCATACAAGTCTTTAATAAATGATCTGTTGAATGGAAAGCAGAAAAAAACTGAGTAATTGGAGTGCTGTGTGTAACTGTTTTTTTCTGCATCTCTCTATTTCCATGCTGATATTGTAGTTGTGCTGGAAAACGGTGAGGTGTAGAAGTCTACTTCATTGACAGAGACTGGAGTGCACCCGAGAAAACTTCTCCTTCACAAACCCTAGGGAAGGTGATATATTGAATGTCCTTTCTTGCTGATAGGCAACAATGTAGTCCCAATATGTGCTAAACCTGAACTTCAAAATGGGAAAATGGAAAAAAATCATTTTGAGACCCTGATGAGCATTTTCATCTTGTACAACTTGCTGACTCAATACACTTGCCAGAATAGTAATGAGACAGTTTTAACCTCCATGCTCCTCAGAGTTGTTTCATCTTCAAGAATACTGCCTCAGGTCTCTGGGGAAGCACTTTGGCTTGCACACATATGCTTGTTGAATGCTCTCTTTAGGACAGACTTCCAATTAAATCTGATTTTTATCAAACCATTTTGTGTTCTCTTGATTGATCAGAGGAGAAAATGTTGAGCCACTAGTGGATTGGAACGATCTGTAGAGGCTCTTTTAGGTAGAAGACTGCATGTTCTTCAGTCCTGACTATGCGATGTGCTTTGCAGAAGAACCGCCTTAAGACAGAGGCAAACAATTTCTATCAAATTCTGTAGAACACTTTTGAAAATATTCCAGCCAGCATCCTTTTTTTGCGGGTCAAATCCAAATGTCTAGGGAACAATGAGGAGAGAAAGATTTATCCCTGTCCCATTAAGGAATAAGAGTTTTGTAGCTGTTCAACGAGCAGACAATTACATGAGGGAAGCATGGTAGAGTGTGGCAGCAGGAGAAGTAGTAATTTGTAGAAAATATTATGTGCGTTGATATTTGGGACCACATGAAATTGAGGGAAATTTTCATACATGTACACCAAACCCTTACAATCCCAAACTGCTCACACCTATCTCATTGCTTTCATTCCTCCCAGGTTATTCCTTGATGAAAATCTAAACATTCAGGCCAAATGCATGTCCCAGTGGAGGTGCTGGACCTTGCTTTTCACCTCAGGTGTGTGGTTGAATGGAGATTTGGATTTGCTGGGAAAAGTGTGTTTCTCTGAATAAGGGAATGCAGACCACAGTCAGTGTCACTGATTTTCAAACAACCATTCTCCAAGAATGTGTAGTTGAGGGATGAAGCATGTGACTCAGCAACATCACAGGCACAATCTGTAAATATGTATAGATAGTGAGAAGAGGTGATAGGTCATGGGATATCTGAATCCATGAATATAATTTGCTCAGAGATAAATAATCCCCATTCAGTATTCAAACATTGAGTATTAATTGATGCAGAGATTCCTCTCAACAATCTTTGCAGTGAGATTATCTGAAGAAAGTACTGTCCATTAAACTGTAAGTCCTCCATTTATCCCCCAAGTACTGGTATTCTGGTTGGATTCCAAACAAGAAATGACTAATTTCTTTACCAGTCTACCTGGGACATGAGAGTCAAAGAGAGGAGAGCTAAAGTATGTGGAGTGGAAAGGAGAAGCATTCAGGAGTTTGATTTGGATGGGTGTGGAGTTTTTCTGGCTCATATAGGAGAATGCAGGATTTTTTTCTCCCAAGAGCTTGTTGCTGGACCTTGGGCAACATTGGTTTTCAAGAATGGCAGGAGTGACATCCTAGCCTCATAAAACCTACCACTTGCAGTGACAGAAAGGCCATATGAAAGCACAAGGTTGTCATGGTGGCCTCTACAATTCTGGCTGCTTCATAGGAACTTTCAAGAACAGGGCTGGCTCAGTTTTGCTGATAGGAGGGAAGAGGATGAAGGTAAGTCCCAGGGGTCTGTGGTTGGTGGCAAATGTGATCCTAAACTATGAATACTGGTGAAGAGAAATCAAGGTGTGTACAGGGCACGTCCCCTTGTGCTTTGAGACATTCCACTTCATCCAAATAAGGGACCTTGTTGAATCCTAACATGCTGCCATACCATCCATGTGCATGACAGGGTGATGTGCTTACAGGCCATAGCAGGCATTATGATTTCTTGGAAATGGGGACCCCCCATGGGCAACTGGTTCACACCAGGACTAGTGGACCAGGGAGAGAATGGGGGTGCACAAGGATACATTGGTCACCAAACCTAGAACAGCACCTAGGAATGTGGAACTACAAACACACTCCTGCTGGCCTGGATTCAGTGCACTACTGAGTCAGAAAACTGACCTAGTGCATTAGCAACCCCTTGCAATGATGGCCATTGACATTTCAGAGAAGAGTAATATGTGGGTCAGCGAGGGGGCTTAGGTGAACTTTGAACTGGGAAACAACACTGGTGTGATGCCACATCTTTCCACAAATGCCCCCATGGGAGAAAACTGGATCCTGGGATATAGGATTTCAGTACAAGTGAGGTGCACATGAGCTCCCCAGTGTGGAGAGGAGGCATTTCATCATTAAACATTTAGAATGGAAGCTAGGAAGTTGCTGGCATGCTTGGAGAGACATTCTATGTTAACTTCACAGGCCAGGCCCCCACCACACTGATGTTGCCTTACAAATATAATGCACTCAGAAATTGTCTTGCTATGATTTTCCAAGAGGCCCTTTACTTCACCCTCTGATGCAGAAGCACTTTCACAATGTGTCTTCACTTAAGGTATAATGCTTTTGAACTCCCTGTCTCCTGTCTGAAAAAAGATGTTCTGCACATTTCCAAGGACACCTTAACTAGCAGCTTGAAGATGCCAACTATAGGACAGTGTCACACACCCTGGGAAAATGATTCCCCGAAAGTATGAAATTGAGGGATGAAAAAAAGTGCCTGATGAGAGCAGGATTAGCACATTGTTACAGTTTTGCATCACACAAAACTGAACACACGTTCTTCTGAAAGAGAGGAAAAGTAGAAAGGCTGTACATTGAATACTGAAACAGGAAGAAAAAAGGATATGTCTTATACACGAAATGCAGAAGTGTGTTGGATAGGAAGCCAACTTCTGTGAAGGGACTCTAAAAGAGGTTGTCCCTGTGAGTGGTCTCCCCAAACATTCCAGAAATTTTCTTCAGCTGCAAAGTGCTACGAAAATACAGGAAGAAATAGGGGCAAGACTGTTCTGGAATAAAGGATAGATACTGATCACAAGTGCAACTGCTGTGGACCCAAAGGCCCACCCCCATTGCTGTCTCTATCCTGAAACTTAAAAGGATACCCAATTAAGCATATGCAGGTTTAGCTTTTCTGGCATATGACTTGGTAGGAAAGACCTTCCTTCACCAGGGTACGTACACACAAGCATTTCAATTAACACAAGTACAGAATTTGAATATGGACCACTGAATGATGCAAATGGAAATAAAGAGTGGAGCACAACATTGCAAATGTAAACAGAAGTTTCTCTGTTATGATGCAACGACAAAGATACAATACATAAAAATCCTAACTTGAAAAGCAGAGAAAGCAATGAAAGTATGAAAGTTATGATAGGACCTAGGATACAGGAAAAGGAGGTCCAAAAGCATTTCAAAATTGTACATCCTTATTGGTAGAAATTACAGGTATCCGCACCATTTGTGCCACAAAACTCATGTCCTTCATTTCATTTCTTCTATAAGATTATTTTAAAGATTTCAGAGGTCATATCTGCACTAACATTAGAATCAAAAGATTCTCATTTCCTAGATAATTAGAACATACCATCCTTAACCCATTCCTACACAGCATCTCTTAAGACATCCCTCAAAGTTAACAAAAGTCTGACAAAATGCTTCATTGATAATGAGCCTGGAACTTGAGTGATACAGGGAAACCATACATTAAACAGCTTCTGGGACTGCTGAGTGATATCATTGGAAATCAACTTATGCATTTAGTGCCTACTAATGGAAGTCTTTACTTTTTATTTTTTTATTTATTTGTTTTGATTCACTGAACACAAATGGAGTACAGCAGTTGTTTCTCTGGTTTCTCTGGCTCTATTAACTCCGTGGCTTGGATTCAAAAGATTTCTGAGCAAAGGCCAATGATAACTATTAAAGTATAAGGAAAGGCTATTAAAGGTTTATTTGATACAGGACCACATGTCACTGGCATTGCTCCACAAGACTGACCTGTGCCCTGGTCCACATCTAAAACTGCTTCTACCATAGTGTGAATTGGACTTGCCTCTAATGTAGCTAAAAGATCCCAGATATTTCACTGGACTGATGGATCACACAATGGGACTTTTCAGCCATATGTTATTCCTTCCCTGCCTTTTATCTTATAGGGAAGGGATGTAATGGAATAGATGATTATCACTTTGACCGAGGAATCTCAGATCACACCTTTTTCTTAGTGGCCACTGCTCTTCAACAGGCTATTCCCATTAGATCAAAATCAGATTCTCCTGTGTGGGAAGAGCAGGGTCCCCTTATACAAGAGAAATTTGAGGCAGCCACTTAAGTGGTTCTTGAGCAATTGCAAGAGTGACATATAGAGTCCTCCCATATTCCATGGAATATGCCTTTATTTACCATCAAACTCAGGTAAATGGAGGTGATTACATTACTTGAGAGCAATTAATGGCACCATGGAATCTATGAGCGCCCTACAACCTGGGCTGCCCTCTCTGTTCACAATCTCAAAAGGGACTCATAATATAGTTAGTGATTTATAAAATTGATTCTTTACTATACCTTTAGCAAAACAGGGTATGCCTGTAGTTTGCCTTCTCCAAATTTAAATCACCCTTATCAGAGGTTAGAATGGAAAGTTTTGCCTGAAGTTATGAAAAATATTCCCACATTATGTCAAAAATTCCTTGATCTGGCTATATAATATGCATGGTTAGAATACCGAGACTACATTTAATTCTTTACATGGATGATATCCTTTTGGTTCTTTTTGCAATTGTTACTTTACAAAGTATACTTACATTATTAATAGGACAATTGGAATCATGGGGGCTCTTAGTTGCTCCAAAAAATTTCAGTTACATCCTCTTTATAATTACTTGGTACACATTATTAATACCCAAAAAATTACTACTCAAAATATACAATTAAGGCTGATAAATTGTGTACTTTAAATAATTTTCAGAAATCATTAGGGGACACAAAGTGGATAAGACCATACTTAAAAATTACTACTACTGGTTTATAAACTTTATTTGAACTATTAATGTAGGAAGCTGATGGGGTCTAAACAAGACAATTGACAGAGACTGCTAATCAAGCCCTTGTTAAAGTGGAACAAGAAATTCAAACTCATCAATTAAAACAAATTGATTATAATCATCCTTGTTCATTTATTGTCATAAAATTCTTATACTCGTACGTACACGTTGTCTTTGGCAAGCTGCACCAATAGAATTGTTATATTTAATTTCTACCTTAAATAAGATTGTTCATTCCTATCTTTCACAGATTGCCTTATTAATAATTAAAGCCAGACTTAGAAACAAAGAGCTATTTAACTTTAAAATGCATTCGATTGTTATTCCTTATAACAAAGAACAACACTTACAATTATGCCAATTAGAAGATCAATAGGCTATTGCTTTTCATGGTTACACAGGACAAATAGTGTTCCATTTACCTAATTACCCACTTTTACATTTGATTAATGTAGCAGGGATCAATTATCCAGTAAAGACTTTTGTTAACCCCATTAATCATACAGCTTCTCTTTTATTTATAGATGGGTCATTTACTTGAAAAGCTGCCATTTAATTGAAAAATATTATAATTAGCCAGTTACCTCCAATTTCTTAATTTGCAGGGGAAACTTCAGCCAAAGGAACTGAAATTCTTGTTTGTATTGCTGCCTTTAAAACTGTGTCACAACATTTCAATTGATATACACATTCTCAACATATTGTTAATAAGTTTCCAGTTACTGAGACAGTCACACTTTCATATTTTTCATCTACAGTAATACAGTTAGAAGAATTACAAACACTATGTCATCACAGAGCTAAAAAGGGTTTTTATAGGACATATCTGTGGTTATTCAGGTCTGCTCCAAAGTCTTGCTGAGGAAAACATGCAAGCTGATGTACTAACTAAAAATGTCATTTATACAGCCATGGAAAATGCAGCAGAGTCAAATAAACTTCATCATCAAAATACCTCTGCATTACATCTATAGTTTGATTTTACCAGGGAACAAGTGACACATATCACACATGGCCTTCTTTCTTTCCTTCTCCACAGATGGGTGCAAATTCCCATGTATTATAATATGTTGTGGCTAATGGATGTTACGCATATACCTAAATTTGGCATACTGCCTCTTGATGGTGTCACTGGTGATACTTATTTCATGCTATTATCAGCTCTGCCGGGAATGATGAAGGTTATAAGGATGTGTCTCAACCTTTATTTTTATGTGATGCTTCTTTAGGAATGCTACAAAAATTAAATCTGACAATGGATCTTCCTCTATATCAAAAGCCTTTAAAAATTATTTGATAAGTTTAATGTTTCTCATTCAACAGGAATCCCTTATAATCCCCAAGTACAAGCAATTGTGGGATGAGCTCATCACACTTTAAAGACACAAATATCTTAACTAAAGGAAGAGAAATTAAAGACTATCTCTCATAATCATATTATACATCATGCGTTATTTGTAATTAATCACTTAAATTCTGACTCCTCAGTAATGACGCCAATGATGACACATTGGGACAAGAGTCCACAACCTAAATTTAATGTTAAATGGAGAGTTTTACTTTCAGGACAACGGATAGGACCTGATATATTGTTACCATATTTCGGGGTTTTGCTTGTGTTCTTCCACAGGATGCAGAATCTCCCTTTTGGATTCCAGAATGATTAATCAGACACGATGAGCCAGCCTTTCAGAAGGAGAACTCCACTGTAGCGCTATCCTAAGATCAGACTGACACCAGATGATGAGGGACATACAAGCTTCCTTGGCTCTCTCTAGCTTCTCCACAATCAGCTTCCACATGAGTGTCAATTTTCCTATTTGGGAGCCTACATGAAAATCTCACTAATAAAGATGAACAAGTTGTATTATCTCAGGGAAAAAAAATCTAATCCCGAGACCTTGGTCATGGCTTTGTTGGCTCCCCTTGCTAGTCAGGTAATTGTTTGCTCTGCTGACAAGTCATATTGGATATATTTTCCAGATACTCTTTTGGTACACCCCTTGTCCTGAACCAGAGCTAATTACAAGGTTTTTACCAATCATCCACAATTGTTGGGAGACATTTCTGAATCTTTAATACCACATAAAATCTCTTCTAACATTTCATTCCATTGAGTGGTGGATGAGACTCTTTAGGTTTCTTCAGTGATTTGTGAAATTTCCTTTAGATTGTTTGACTCTTAGCTATCATACTTGTCTTCCTGCCTCACCTAAAAGTGATTCTTCTGAATGCTGTATATGGTCCTTCATGATGGCCTCTATTGGTTTTACTAATTATAATGAAGCTTCTGTTAATATTTATGTTCCTTATATTGAGATATGTGAGAGAAGAGCAACCAAAATGGATCTTTTTTGGAATCTACTGGATATTGACACAGATTTTCCAAAATGCTTTGAAATTGGCTTTTCTCATTTTGCTCACTTTATTCGCCTCTTATGTATAATACTAAAATTTTGTATTGGTCTGTGTCAGCTCCACATTCTGATTATAGGTGATATTTCCAAGCAAAGTGGGGTAACTTTATTTTTATGATAATTTACCTTATTCTGAACCATTACAAAGATTGTTTACATTGGGTTGGGTGATACCCATTTGCAACAGCATCTTAAAAATGACAAACATTCCCATTTTCCTGATTGATTATATCCTTAAACTGTCTCTAATGTGATAGTAATTACTGGACCTGAATGCCCTACAAAATTTAATGTTACAGCTTGTTTAAATTCTCCACATGCTATTTGACCTGCTAATCAAAATTATCTTAGTATATCTAAGGATAAGTAATCATATTGTATACATTGTGATTATTGTATCTTAAATAATTGCATTAATGCTACTTTTCCAAAAGGTTATACTTTTTCATGAACTTCATCAAACTTCTTATGTGCTCTTACCTGTGTTGTTAAAAAAAATGGTATAACGATGCTGGTACAGAGTTTCCTTAACGGTTTGATGAAATAATGTGACCAAAATGTTTTGTAGCAGCATTAATCATAGGCATTAATGCATTAGTACTGAAACCACTTTAGCTGCATCTACTATTGTACTTGTACAAGACACTCACACTCCCCCTCATGTTAGCGATTAACTCACAATGTATCAATTGCCCAGACTGCAGAGGAAAATATTGGTAAAAAAATTAGAAAAAAAATTTATGCTCTTGAGGAAGACATTCTATATATTGGAAATCAAATCAAAGATAATAAGATTCAAATGACTAGTAGATGTCATGCTAATCATAAGTGGATTTCTGTGACACCTTTGAAGATCAATGGTATACTAATGGAACATGTACAAAATCACTTATTGAGAATATTGAATAATTGTAACATTGCTCCAGTTATTGCTATGCTACAATCTAAGATTAGGGATATTAGTCAATCGCATTTGGAAGTTAGCGACAATGCTGATCTGGCTCAGCACATTTTTGATAATATAAAGGAGAACATTGTTATTAATAACTTGATTCAAGACTTTATATAAATTGGTCTTGGAGTTCTTTGTGTCATAATTGTGTTTGTATCTTCCTCCAGTCATCATCACCTGCACCAGAAGTGCAATAAGAAATTTACAATTCCAAATCCAAACCATCAAATTTAAAAAGAATAAAGGGGGATTGCCACACCCACCACTATTCCCCTCAGTGCTTTACAGTCTTCCACTGGGAACAATGATCATTTTGCATATCTCCTAGAATTGTGGAAGTTTCTTGTGTTATTTCTTCTGCTTAGTTGTGTAATATTTGGATCTTTGCATTTAATGATTGTGGTAAATAATCAGATATTTAGTGAATCAGAACATAACATTAACACCATTCAATCCTTAATTGATTTCATATGAACTATTACATTAACAGAAATGATGTGGACAAATCATCAAGCATTTTTGTTTTCTCTTATAATTTTGATGATCAGTCTCAGGCTAATGCATCCTGACTGCCTGATTGCTTAGTCCAAACCAGGATGTGCCACTTCTAAATGAAATGGTTTTCACAATTCAGGGTCTACAGAAGATATCATATGAGATTGTTGGGAAGCTATAACTTTCCCCTTGAAAATAATCTATAAAGCCCTTTGATAAAGGTCTTCCTTTCCCTTAAATAAAAATTGTAAAAGAAAATAAAATCTTCTTTATTTAGAGGTTATTTAATTAAGAAAAAGATGTGCCACTTTATGTCCAATAGATGGATTAAAATGTGCTGTGCTTCATATCTGCATTTGAGATAAATACCACAAGGGTGTCTATTTGTTTTCCTTGACTCAGTTTTAAACCATGATGTGCTGCACCTATAAAATTTATGAGATTGGCTTTTGCACGTACCATACCTAATAAGACAGCAGCAGAACCAATTATATGTTTCAAGATGTTTGCCATAGATGAATAGGAGAGGGTAACTTATTTTGATTATTCTTATACCCATCAGATTGCCTCAGAGTTTGCAGCACTTTCCTTTTCATGTATCCTCAAGACATTATTCTCAAGGAGAATGAAAAAAGCTATATGATGTGTGAAGCTCTTTTGAGAAATTTCTGCATACATAAGAACTGGATGTTTGAGAATTGAATGGGGATTACTTGCATCTGAGCTATAATTATTCATGCACTCATAAATCTGGTGATCCATCATTTCTTTCCATTCCCTATAGATAGTTACATACTGTGCATCATGAATCTGCTGAGACATTCCCATTTTCAAATAACAGACGTTGCCCAGCAAATCTGCAGAGGTCAGAACATAGCAGTCATCCTGGCACAACTTATGGAGTGGAAGGTATCAATTAGGAGTACAATAAAGCAACACAGGCTTGACAATCTGAGGGTAGGTACTAAGTTTAAACTTTCACACAGTGTCTGTGACACTGAACTGTAGACTGCATCTTCCAGTTGCTGTATAACAGATCCTTGGAAATGTGTCAAAGGTCTTTTTCTCACACAGGCAATAGACGTTTCAAGAGAATTACTCCTGAAGTGACATCACATTATGAAGGTGTGCTCTTGAGTTTTGTCTACATCTCTCTGTTTACAGGTGGATATTTAGTTGTTTTGGAAAATGTTGAGGGCAGATGTCCACTTCTGTGGCAGGGAGATTGACGTGAGCTAAGAAAATCTTCTCCTTCACAAGCCCTAATATACATTAAATTCTGAATGTCATTTCTTGATGACAGGAAGATGAAGGCAAAACATGTGCAAGGCCTGAACTTAAAAATGTGAAAATGGAAAAAAACTCAATTAGAGACCCTGGTGAGCATTTTCATCTTATACAACTTGCTGATACAATACACTTTCCAGCAGATTAATGACATCCTTTTAATATCTACATTCATCAGAGTTGTCTCATCTTCAGGAATACTACCTCTTAAGTAATTCAGGTTCCTGGGGAAGGACGCTTTGCTTGCAAACAAATGCTTGCTGAATATTCCCTTTAGAATGGACTTTCAATTAAATCTGATACAAATCCAACCATTTTGTACTCTCTTGATTGATAAGAGGAGGGGATGTTGAGACACTGGA
The DNA here is from genome assembly GCA_020662805.1 of Glaucomys volans. Classification (NCBI taxonomy): domain Eukaryota; kingdom Metazoa; phylum Chordata; class Mammalia; order Rodentia; family Sciuridae; genus Glaucomys; species Glaucomys volans. Next base: position 11,432 of record JAJEJO010037163.1, read on the forward strand.
GAGTTGGCATGATCTGAAGAGGCTCTTTAAGGTACATGACTTCATTTCTGCACACCTGATTGTAGGATTTTTTTTTTTTTTGCAGAAAAACCAACCAAACCGCCAGCCAAATAACTTTAATCAAATTCTGTAGATCACTTTTATGACCAATCCAACAAGCATCCTTTGTTGTAGGTGAAATCCCAATGTCTAGGCAGTAATGAGGAAAGATTTGTCCCTGTCCCTTTAAGGAACAAGATTGTTGTAGCTGCTCAACCAAGCAAGCAATTATCTGAAGGAATCATGGAGTCATGTGGCAGTAGGATAAGCAGGCATTTGTAGGAATTAAGATATGCTCTAATCTTTGGGACCACAGGAAATTGAGGTAAACTTTCACACCTGAACTCTAATACCTTACAATCCCAAACTGCTCACACCTTTCTCAGAATTTTCATTCCTCCCAGTGTGTTCCTTGAGGAAATGTAATCAGTGGGGCCAAATGCAAATCCCAGTGGAGGTGCTGGATCTTGCTTTTCACCTCAGGTATGTGGGTGCCTAGAAAATGTGAATTTCCTAGGCAAGGTGTGTTTCTCTGAAAAGGAGAATGTCTCAGCAATTTCAAGAGGCACAGTATGTAAATATGTATGGGGAAGGGGAAAAGATGATGGGTCACTGGATCTATGAACCCATGAATATTTTCTCACAGATAAATTATTCAAATTCACTTTTCAAACATCCAGGATTTATGTGGGCAGAATTTCCTCTCAACAATATCTGCAGTGTAATTATTAGCATAATGTTATGCCCATTGAACTGTCATTCCTTCTTTTGTCTGCAAATTCCTGCTACACTGGTTTTGATCCCACTCAAGAAATACCTAACTTGATTACCAGTGCACCTGGAACAAGAAAGTAAAAGTTGGAGAGATACAATATGCAGAATGGATGGGGCTGGCCTGCCATAGATTTGTTCAAAAAGCCATGAAATTTTCTCAGTCTTGTAGAAGGCAAATTCTCTCTCTCCCCAGGGATTGTTACTGGGTCTTGTGCAACTTGGGTTTCCATGGGTGGATTGGCTGTTGTCCTGTGTGGCTCATAGGGCGTGTAGTCACAATAAGGGCAAATGACAGCACAATGGCCTCATGGCTTCCATGGCAACTGGAACCTCTTCAGGTCTTGGCTCTGCAGAGGAACCTTGAATAAAAACATTGGCTCAGCTATGGTGGTAGTTGGGAAGAGGAAGCATGTAAGACCCAGGTGTCCTTTGTTTGCCACAAAGGCAATCCTAACCACTTAGGCTAGGAGAAAAGTAATCAACATATGTTGTAGGCATGTGGCAGTTACTGAATGCACCAACTGGAGAGAGTTGGAACCTGGGATTTAGGACTTATAAGTAAAAGTAAGGATGTGCTGATCCCCCAATGTCAAGAAGAAGGAATTAATCACTAAACAATTAGGAAAGAGGCTAGATTTTTGCTGGTAATTGTGTGAAAACATTTTATGCTCACACACTGTCCAAGCGCCCACCACCAATTCTTTTGACTTACATTGATGGTGCACTCAGAGTTTGTCTCATATGATGTCCCAAAGGACATTTCCACTCACCAGTTGATGCAGATTCACCTTCACAATGTGACTTCAATTCAGGGATAATTCTCTTGAACTTCCTAGTGTCTGTATGAGAAGAGGAATTTTGGTACTTTTTTAAAAATTTATTTATTTATTTTTTTAATTTACTTATTGATTCATTGAACACAAATGGAGTACAGCAATTGTTTCACTGGCTTTACACAAAGTAGAGTCACACCATCTGTGCATTCATGCATGTACACAGGGCAATGGTACCTGTCACACATTCTGTTATTATTTTTACCCCCCACCTGCCCTCACACCTCCCTTCCCTCTATGCTATCTATCCTTCCTCCATTCTTGCCACCCTTCCCACCCCCCGCATTATGCATCATCATTCATTTATCAGAGAGACCATTTGGCTTTTGGGTTTTGGAGATTGGCTGATCTCACTTAGCATAACAGTCTCCAACATCATCCATTTACCTACAAATGCCATAATTTTATTCTTCTTTATGGCTGATAAATATTCCATTTTGTATATATACCACAGTTTCTTTATCCATTCATCTACTGAAGGGCAT
>JAJEJO010037163.1:13572-27235 GCA_020662805.1 Glaucomys volans
GATGAAATCTTAAGGTGGTTTTGATTTGCATTTCTCTTATAACGAGTTAAGGACAAAAAATACAGCATCTGGCAGATGCATACTACAGGTCAGTGTCACAGTCACTTTGACCACTTTCCAGCATGCTAATGTGATCCTTGAATGTAGAGGAACCCCTATGTTCTTCTGAGTATTCTCATCTTTAGGAATCCTGTTTCTTATGAAATACAGGCCCCTGGGAAGCACTTTTGGCTGGAACTCAGATGCTTGCTGAATTCTCTTTAGAATAGGCTTTCAATTAATTATGAAATGTATTCAACCATTTTGTGTTCACTTGATTTTTCAGAAGAGGAAATGTTGAGACACTGGAGGTTTTGCATGATCTGATGAGGCTTTTCATGTTAGAATACCTCATTTCTGCAGACCTGACTATGGGATATGCTTTGCAGAAAAACCCACCAATGCCTGACCCAAATAATTTCTATCAAATTCTGTTGATAGCTTTTGTGGCCAATCCAGCAAGCATCCTTTTTTGTAGGTGATACACCAATGTCTAGACAGTAATGAGAAGAGAAATATTTATTCCTTTGCCTTGAAGGAACAAGAGTGCTGTAACTTCTCAACCAAGCAGACAATTATCCATGGGAATCAATCAGGCATATGGCATTTAGTGAAGTAGGCATTTGTAAGAATTATGATATTCTATAATCCTTCAGGCCACGTGAAAGTGAGAGATACCCTCACACCTGAACTTCAATCCCTTATAATACCTAACAGCTCACATCAATCTCAGTGTTTTCATTCATCCCCGTATTTTCCTTCTGGAAAATGTTACCAGTGGGACCAAATACAAATCAATGGAGGTGCTGGATCTTGCTTTTTACCTCAGGTATATTGGTGGAAGGAAAATATGGATTTCCTGGGCAAAGCCTGTTTCTCTTGATGAGAATGTCTCAGCAACTTCCAGAGGCACAGTCTGTCAATATGTATGGGGAATGGGAAGAGGTGATGTATCACAGGATCTGTGAAACAAAAAATATTTCTTGCACAGAGATAAATTCTCCAATTTCAGTTTTCAAACTTCCAGTAATTATGTGGGCAGAATATTCTTTCATCAATATTTGAAGTGAAATTATTAGCAGAACAGTCTGTTCATTGAACTGTCAGTCCTTCATTTATCTGCAAATTGCTACTAAAAAGGTTTTGAGCCCACATTAGACAAGAAATGCCTAACGTGATTACCAGGGCACCTGGGACAAGAAAGTAAAGGAGAGGAGAGATACAGTATGTGGAATGAATGGGGCTGGCATGAGGGAGGTTGGTTTGTAAAGTCGTGAAATTCTCTGACTCATGTAGAAGGTAAGTTTTGACTCTCCCCAGGGTTTGTTCCTGGGTCTTGTGCAACTTTGGTTTCCATGAGTATCTTGGCTGTTATCCTAGCTGTGCTGAACTTAGGGCCTGCAGTTACAAAAAGGAGGTTTGACAGCACAGTGGCCTCATGGCTTCAATGTCAACTGGAACTTCTTCAGGTCCTGGCCTCTGCAGAGGAACCTTGAAATTAAGGGTGGGCTCAGCAATGCTGATAGGAAGGAAAAAGAAGCAGGTAAGACCCAGGTGTCTTTTGTTTGCCACAAAGGCAATCCTAACCACTTAGCCTAGGAGAAAAATAATCAGCATGTGTTGTAGGCAGGGCCCCTCTGTGTTTGAGAATCTGACTCCATCCAATATAACTGAGCCTGCTTAGAATGGACAGGCTGCCATAACATCCATGTCCCAGAGAAGCCGATGTGCTCACATTGCCACAGGATGCAGCAGGATTTCCTGAGTATGGAGACCCTGTTGCAATGAATTGGTCCCTACATGGTGTAGTGGAGCAGTGAGTGATGTGGTGGTGACCTAGGATGCATGGATTACCAAGCCTATCCCAGGTCAGAAGGACATAGCCTGAGGACAACACACTTCTGGGACTGTCATTACCTCTTACATGCCTGGGTCGGGAAACTTGTCAGGTGCCTTAGCAGACACTTGCCCTGCTGTCCATTGGATGACATTTCAGAGCAGAGGAACATGTGGGGCAGCTCAGTGGTGTAGGTGAAGTTTGACTTGGAAAAATTCACACCAACTCTGCTGTGATGCCAGAACTTTCCAGGAATGCACCAAGTGGAGAGAGTTGGAACCTGGCATTTAGGACTTTTAAGTACAAGTAAGGAGGTGCTGATCTCCCAATGTCAAGAGGAGGGAATTAATCACTAATTAATTAATAAAGAGGCTTACTTTTTGCTGGTCATCAAAGAGAGACATTCTATGCTCACACCACTGGCCAGCCCCCCCTCACCAATTCTGTTGACTTACAATGACAGTGCACTCAGAAATTATCTTTTGAAGATTCTCCAATGGTAACTTACATTTACCCTTTGATGCAGAATCACCTTCATAATGTGAATTCATTTCAGGGGTCATTATCTTGAACTGCCTATTTCCTGTGTGAGATAAAGACATTTGACACATAACTAATGACACCTCATACAGCAGCTGGCAGATGCAGACTACAGGTCAGTGTCACAGACCCTGGGACAACCATCCTTCAAGATTGTGAAAGTGAGGGATGAAACAGTGATTGATGAGGACAGGATGAACCTGGACTTTGAATGATAGAGGGAAAGCAGGCTTTACATAAACCCTGTGGCTCCTTAATATTATCAGTTGAAGCTATTTCATGTATTCAGCACAAATTCATACAAGTCTTTAATAAAGGATGTTTGTAAGAAAGCAAGGAACAAGATTGACTAAATCTAGGGCCACAAGCCACCGTGTTTTGCTTACATGTCTGTGGTTTCAAGTTGATATTGTAGTTGTTTTGGAAAATGTTAAGGTATAGAAGTCTGCTTTGTTGGCAGAGAAAGTGAAGTGTGCACTGAGAAGCTCCTTCTTCAAAAACCCATTTGGACAATATGTTCTGAATATCATTTCTTTCTGAAAGGCAGAATGAAGACAAAATATTTGCTAAGCTTGAATTTCAAAATGTGAAAATGGAGGAGAATCAATTTGAAACCCTGGTGAGCATTTTTACCTTGTACAACTTCCTGATTGAATCCATTTCCAGCATACTAATGAGACCATGGCAAACACTTGGTTCCTCAGAGGTGTTTCATCTTCAGGAATATTACCTCTTATGAAATTCAAGTCCCTGAAGATGCACTTTTTTCAATAAAATCTGATAAGTATCCAACGGTTTTGTGCTCACTTTATTGATAAGAGGTAATGTTTAGACACTGGAGGGTTGGCATGATCTGAAGAGGTTCTTTAAGGTAGATGATGTCATTTCTGCAGACATGACACTGGGATATGTTTTGCAGAAAAACCAACTGAAGAAGAATGCAAATAATTTCTATCAAACTCTGTGAATTGTTTTTAAAGTCAATCCAGGAAGAATCCATTGTGTATGTCAAATCCCAATGTATAGGCAGTAATGAGGAGAGACTGATTTATCCCTGTCCCTTTAAGGAACAAGAGTGTTGTAGCTGCTCCACCGAGCAGACAATCATCTGTGGGAAGCATGGAGGCCTGTGGCATCAGAAGTAGCAGGTATTTGTAGGAGTTATGATATGCTCTAATTCTTGGGACCACAGCACTTTGAGGGAAACTTTCACACCTGAACTCCAATCCCTTATAATCTCAAGCTGGTCTCACCTGCTTCAGTGTTGTCATTCCTCTTACACTTCTTCTTGAGGGAAATCTAACCATTGGAGTCAAATGCAAATGCCAGTGGAGGTGCTGGATCTTGCTTTTCACCTCAGGTATGTGGGTGCTTGAAAAATATGGATTTTTTCAAGGCATTCCTGGAAAAAGCCTGTTTCTCTGAATATGAGAATGTCTCAGCAACTTCAAGAGGCACAGACTGTAAATATGTGTGGGGAATGGGAAGAGGTGATGGATCACAGGATCACACAATATATGAATCCATGAAAAATATTTGCTCAGAGATAAATTATTCCCATTCAGTTTTCAAATTTCCAGTAGTATGTGGTCAGAATTTCCTCTCACAATATTTGCAATGAAATTATTAGCAGAAAATTCTGTCCATTGAACTGTCAGTCCTTGTTTTAACTGCAAATTGCTGCTACACTTATTTTGATTCACTCAAGAAATGCCTACTTGATTAGCAGAACTCATGGTACCAGAAAGCAAAGGAGAGGAGAGCTATAGTATGTAGAGTGGATGGGGCTGGCATGCAGATGATTGGTTTGGAAGTGTGTGGAATTTTCTAGCCTTGTAGGAGAGTGTAATTTCTGTCTCTTTAGGATTTCTTACTGGGCCTTTGGCAACTTTTTTTCCCATGAGTGGCTTGGGAGTCATCCTAGTTTTGCCTTCCACAGGGCCTGGAGTCTCAAAAGGAAAGATAACAGCACAGTGGCCTCACAGTGGCCATAGCAAACAACCTTTTCAGGTCCTGTCTGCTGTGGACAAACTTGAAGAAAGGCCTGTACCAGCTATGCTGGTAGGTGAGATGATGTAGCATGTAAGACCCATGTGTCCTTTATTAGCCACAATGACGATCCTAATCACTTGGACTAGGAGAAATATATTGAGCATGTGTGGTAAGTGGGGCCCACCCTGATTTGAGAAATCTGATTCTATCCAAGATAAGTGAGCCTGTTAGAACCTGACAGTCTGTCATATCATCTATGTCCCAGAGGGGCCGATGTGCTCTCTTGACTGCAGAAGGCAACTTGATCTCCTGGGAATGGGAACCCTGTTTAAGACAATTGGTCACCATCAGAGGTAGTGGTGTAGTGAGTTATGTGGGATAACTGTTGTTGTGTGCGTTAACAAACCTAGTCCTTGTCACAGGGGCATGGCCTGAGGACAACACACTTCTGGAACTGGAATGACCCAGGTACACCTGAGTCAGGAAATTGGCTTAGTGCCTTAGCAGCCACTCACAGTGATGGCTGACATATGATGTTTCAAAGCAAAGGATCCAGCAGTGCAGATTTGTTTTTTAGGTGAATTTTGAACTTGAAATATTCACATCAACTCTGCTGTGGTGCCAAACCGTTCTATGAATGCACAAACAGGAGAGAATTGGAACCTAGGATTTAGGACTTCTAAGTAGAAGTACAGAGGTTGTGATATCCCAATGTCAAGACGAGGGACTTAATCCCTTATCAAGTAGGAAAGAGGATAGCTTACTGCTGGAAATCAAAGAGAGACATTCTATGATCACACCACCTGCCAGGCCTCACCACTACTTTTGTTGCCTTACAATTGCAGTGCATTCAGGAATTCTCTTATGCTTTTACAAACTTAGCCCAGAAGAAAAGGAATTGGAGTGTCTGGTGGGCAGGGCCCCTCTGTGTTTAAGATATCTAACTCCCTCCAGGATATTGTGATTTGCTGCCAAACCATCCATGTCTGCATGGGGATGCTGTGCTCACTTGGATGCAGCAGGCATCATGATTTCCTTGGAATGGGAACCCAGCTGCAGGCAATTGTTCCCTGCATGTGTAGGGGATTAGGAAGAGATGCAGGGGTGCCCAAGGATTTGTAAATCACCAAGCCTAGCACAGGACTCAGGGGCATGGCTCTGGGAAGACACTCATTCTGGTCTGCACTCACTCCAAAAATTGCTGAGTTGGGAAACTCGCCTAGGGCCTTAGCAGCGCCATTCACAATGATATATGATGATATATCAGAGCAGAAAAGCATGTGGGGCAGCTTGATGGGATAGGTGAAGTTCGAACTGGAAAACATCACACCAATCTGCTATGCTGCCACACTTTTCATAGGAAAGCCCCAGAAAGAGACAGCAGGAACCTGGGATTTAGGATATGTAAGAAGGAAAGAGGAGCTGCTGAGCTCCCCAATGTCAAGAGGAATTAATCACTAATCAATAAGCAGGGTGACTAGCAAGCTGCTGGCATTTGAGGAGAAACATCTAAGCTCAATCCACTGGCCAGACCCCCCAACTATTGTTGCCTTACTATTAAGATGCACTCAGAAATTGTCTTGTTATGATTTTCCAAGGGGCCCTTTCACTCACCCCTTGATGCAGGAGCACCTTCACAATGTTTCTTCCTTATGATGTAATTCTCTTGGCATGCCTATCACCTGTCTGATAAAAGGAGTTCTGGCACACTTTCAAGGACCCCCTTAACAAGCAACTCATAGATGAAGACTACAGGTCAGAGGCACAAAGATCCTCAGTGCTTGATGAGGACAGGATTAATCTGAACCTCGAATGATACACAGAAACCAGATTTTACATAAACCCTGTTGCTCCTGAATGATATCAGCAGAAGTTATTTTATGTATTCAGCATAAATGCATACAAGTCTTTGATCAATGATGTCAATAAAATACATATCACAAAAAGAGTAAATCGACTGCAACGTGTAGCTGTGCTTTGTCTACATCTCTGTGTTTTCAAGTTGATATACTGGTTGTGTTGGAAAATATTGAGGTGTAGAAGTTCACTTCTTTTGCAGAGAGACTGGATTGAACCCCAGAAAGCTTCTCCTTCACAATTCTTCTGCAGGTGATGTTTTCAATGTCATTTCTTGCTGAAAGGGAAAAATGATGTGCCTATATGTACTTATCTGAACTTCAAAATGCAAAAATGGAGAAAACTCAGTTTTAGACCTGGAGACCATTTTCATCTTGTAGAACTTGTTCTTTCAATGCACTTGCCAGCATATTAATGAGACCTTTATAACCTCTGTGTTCCTGATAATTGTCTTACCTCCAGGAATACTGATTCTTTAGAAATACAGTTCCCTTGGAATGCATTTCTGGCTGGCACCACAGATGCTTGTTGAATGGTCTCCTTATAATGATCTTCCAATTAAATCTCATATTTCTCCAACTGTTTTGTATTCACTTGATTGAACAGAGGAGGAAATATTGAGACTTGGAGGGTTCGCATGAACTGAAGATATTCTTTGAGGTAGATGACTGCATGTTTTGCAGACCTGACTATATATGCTTTGGGGAAAGACCACCCCAATGAAGAGAAATATAATTTCTATTAAATTCTGTAGATTGCTTTTGAGGACAATCCAGAGAGCATCTTGTGTTGCATGTCAAATCCAATGTCTATTAACTGCCCCTGTGATGCAGAAGCACCTCCACAAAGTGTCTTCACTTAAGTTGTATTTCTCTTGAAATGATTGTCACCTGCCTGAGAAAAGGCCCTCTGGCACATTTCCAAGGACCCCTTAACCAGCAGCTCATAGATGCCAACTACAAGTCTGCTTCACAGAACCTGTCACAACGATCCTCCAGGAATATGAAACTGAGGGATGAGAAAAGTGCCTCATGAGGACAGGATGAGCTGGTGCCTCAATAGAAACAGGGAAACCAGGTTTTACATAGCAACTCTGGATCTTGAATGAAGTCAGTGGAAGTTAATTTAAGTATTCAGTAACAATGCATACAAGTCTTTGAAAAGTAATGTTTATATAAATGCAAAGCACAAAAAGCTGAGTAAATCAAGGGTCATGTGTAGCTGTGTTTTGTCTCCATCTCTCTGTTTTCAAGTTGCTATAATGTTGTGTTGGAAAATATTGATGTGTAAAAATCCTCTCCCTTTGCAGGAAGACTGGAGTGAATCCCAGAAAGCTTCTCTTTGCAAACCCTACTGCAGGTGATACTTTCAATATCATTTCTTGCTGAAAGGGAACAATGAATTCCCAATACATGATAATCTGAACTTAAAAATGGGACAATGGAAAAGAATATATTTTAGACCCTGGTGAACATTTTCGTCTTCTAGAACTTGGTAATTCAATGCATTGGCCAGCATTTTAATGAAATGTTTTAACCTCTGCATTCCTGAGAGTTATCTCATCTCCAGGAATACTGGCTCTTTAGAAATCCAGGTTTATGGGGAAGAATTTCTGGCTGGGACCACAGCTTCTTGCTGAATACTCTCTTTAGAAAGGTCTTTCACATAAATCTGATATTTCTCCAACAGTTTTCTATTCACTTGATTGAACAGAGGACACAATAGTGAAACATTGGAAGGTTGGTATGATATGAGGAGGCTCATTCTGGTAGTTGACTGAATGATCTGTAGATGAATCAATGTGTCCAGTAATTATGTGTGGAGAAATTCCTCTCAACATTCTTTGCAGTGCAAGTATTTGCAGAAAGTCCTGTCCACTGAACTGTCAGTTCTTCATTTTTTCTGCAAAGTGCTGCTACCCTGGTTTTGATCACATTCAAGAAATATCTAACTTGATTACCAGAACTCCCGGTACATAGAGCAAAAGACAGAAGAGTTACAGACTGTAGAGTTTAAGGGACTGGTATGTTGGAGTTTGGTTTGGAAGGGCATGAAATTTTCTGGCTCATTTAGAAAAATGCATATTTTCTCTCTCCCAGTGGTTGTTGCTGGGCCTTGGGCAACTTGAGTTTTATCAAATCACTTGGCTGTCATCCTACCTGCTCTGCACATTCCACCTGAAATCACAGAAAGGTCATATGACAGCACAATGGCATCACAGTTGCCATGGCTAGTGGATACTTTTCAGATCCTGGCTGTACTAGAGGAAACTTCAAGAAAAGTGCTGGCCCAGCTGTGCTTGTAGGAGGGAGAAGAAACAGCCAAATACCAGGGGTCCTCTGTTTGCTGAAAAAGAAATACTAAACTCTTAGCCCAGGAGAAGAGGAATCCAAGTATGTGGTTGTCGGGGCCCCACTTGCCTTGAGACATCTGACTCCTTCCAAGATAAGGGACCATGCTGAAGCATTACAGGCTGACAAATGGTCCATGTCCTCAAGGGGGTAATGTGCTCACTTGAACACCGCAATCATCATGATTTTGTGGGTATGCAGCTGTTTTCCACCAGGTGTAGTGGAACAGGAAGAGATCCAGGGATGCCTGAGGATGCATGAGTCATCAAGTGTAGCACAGGCCTCATGGACATGATTCTGGGAAAACAGTCATCCTGGTGTGCACTCACACAGCAAATTGCTGAGTCAGGAAACAGGCTTAGGGCCTTAGCAGCCATGGCAATGATTGCTGATGACATTTCAGAGCAGAGGAGCATGTGGGCAGTTTGGTGTGATACATGTATTTTGAACTGGAAAACCTCACACCAAATCTGCTGTGATGCCACACCTTTCCAGAAATGCCCCAACATGAGACAACTGCAATATGGAATTTAGTGCTTTAGTAAAGAAGAGAGGAGGTGCTGAGCTCTGCAATGTCAAGAGGAGGGAATTAATCACATATCAATTAAGAGGTGGGGTAGCAAGTTCCTGGTAATTGAAGAGAGATTCAATGCTCTGCTGTTGCCTTACTATTAAAGTGCACTCAGAAATTGTCTTGCTAAAATTTCTCAATGGGCCATTCCACTCACCCAATTCAGAATCTCCTTCACAATGTGTCTTCATTTAAGGTGCAATTCTCTTGTCCTGCCTATCAAGTGTGAGAGAAAAAGCCCTGTGGCATATTTCCAAGTCCCCTTAACCAGCAGCTCACAGATGCAGACTATAGGTCTTTGTCACAGAACTTGGCACAATGATCCTCCAAGAATGTGAAGCTGAGGAATGAAGTAAGTGCCCAATGAGGACAGAATGAAACTGGGCCTTGAAGGATACAGGGAAAACATGTTTTACATAAACCCGGTGGCTCCTGAATACTCTCAGCAGATATTGATTTATACATTCAGCACTAATGCATGCAAGTCTTCACAAAATGATGTCTATATCAGTGCAAAGCACAAAAAGCTAAGCAAAATGAGGGCCTTGTTTAGCTGTGTTTTGCATACATCTCTGTGTTCTCAAGTAAATATTGCTGGTTGTGTTGGAAACCTGCAAGTGTAGAAGACCACTTCGTTTGCAGTGAGTCTGGAGTGAACACCAGAAAGCTTCTCCTTCCCAGGTTTGAGTGCCAGTGATAATTTGAATGTGATATCTTGCTAAAATGCTGCAATGAAGTGCCCATTTGTGATAATCTGAACTTCAAAATGCAAAAATGGATTTTTAGACATGGTGAGCAATTTTAGACCCTGGTGAGCATTTTCATCATGTAGAACTTGGTGATTCAATGCATTTGCCAGTGTACTAATAAAACCATTATAAACTCTGTATTCCTGAGAGATGTCTTTTCTCCAGGAATACTGCCTCTTTAGAAATCCAGTTCTCTGGGGAAGCACTTTGGACTGGAACCACAGCTTCTTGCTGAATGCTCTAGAATGTGATTCCAATTAAATCTGATTCTTCTCCAACTGTTTTGTGTTCATTTGAGTGAACAGAGGAGGATATGATGAGACAAAGGAGGATTGGTATTATCTGAAGATGCTCTTCAAAGTAGATGACTTCATGTTCTGCAGACCTGACTATGTGATATGCTTTGAATAAAAATCACTCAAGGCACAGACAAATAATTTCTATCAAATTCTATAGATCGTTTTTGAGAACAATCCAACCAGCATTCTTTGTTGTAGGTCAAATACCAATGTCTAGGGAGTATTGAGGAAAGAATGATTTCTCCCTGTTCCCTTAGGAAAAAGAGTATTGTAGTTGCTCAGTAAGCATAAAATTATCTGAGGGAAGCATGGAGGCATGTGGCAGTAAGAGAAGTAGTCTTTTGTAGGAAATATTATAAGCTGTGATTTTTGGTACCAATGATAATGAAGGAATCTTTCACAACTGAACATAAAGCCTTTACAATTACAAACTGCTCACACCTGACTCATTCTTTTCATTCTACCTGGCCTTTTCCTTGAGGAAATTCTGACCAACTGGGTCAAACGCATATCAGCTATTAGAGGAGTTGAATCTTGATTTTCACCTCAGATATGCAGGAGCTTGGAAAGGTAGATTGTTGGGGCAATGTCTGTTTCCCTGAATAAGGGAATGTCTCAACAAATTCACAAGGCAGAGTCTTTAAATATGTATTGGGAATGGGAAGAGGGTTTGGCTCACAGGATCTAAGAAGCCATGAATAATACTCAGGGAGAAATGATTCCCCATTCAGTTTTCAAACGTCCAGTAGTTATAATTGCAGGAATTCCTCTCAAAATTCTTTGCAGTGAGAGTATTTGAAGAAAGTCCTGTCCTTTGAATTGCCGACCCTTCATTTCTCTGCAAAATGCTGCTACCTCAGTTTTGATTCCTCACAGTAATGCCTAATTGTTTACCAGTGCTACTGGGACAACAGAACAAAACAGAGGGCAGGTACAAGATGCAGAGTGGAAGATGCTGGCATGTGGAAGTTTCTTTTGGAAAGACATGCAGTTTTCTGTCCCATATAGGAAAATGCAGGATTTTTCTCTTCCAGAGCTTGTTGCTGAGCCTTGAACAACTTGGTTCTCCATGAATGGATTGGCTGTAATCCTAGCTGCACTGAACCTACTGCCTGCAGACACTAAAAGGCCAAATGACAGCACAATGGGATCACAATGGGGTTGGCATGACCAGCACAACCTCTTCTGGTCCTGGCTGCTGCTGAGGAACCATCAAAAAATGGATGGCCCAGTTCTGCTAACGGGAGGGAAAGAAAGCACGAAGTCCCAAGGGTCTTTTGTTTGCCCAAAAGGGATCCTAACTCCTAAGTCCATGAGAGGAGGAATCAGAGTGTGTTGTGGGTGTGTCCATTCTGAATTTGAGACACCTGACTCCATCCAAGATAAGAGACCCTGCTGAAGCTTAACAGGCTGCCATACCATCCATGTCCACAAGGGGGAGATGTGTTAACTTGGCTGCAACAGGCATCATGATTTTCTGGAAATGGGGACCAAGTGTAGGAAATTGCTCCTAAACAATTGTATACTACACTACAAGGTGTAGTGTACCAGGGAATGATGCAGTGGTGCCCAAAGACAAGTGGATCACCATGTCTAGTACAGGTCACAGGGGCAGGGTCCTACAAAGACCCATCTCCTGGTCTGCAGACACCTGGTACATTGCAGAACTGGGAAACTGGCCTAGGACATTAGGAGTCACTCAAAATAATGGCCGATGACATTTCAGAGCAGAGGAGCATGAGGGGCAGCTCAGTGGGTTGGAGAAGTTTGAACTGTTAAGCATCACATGATCTCTGGTGTGATGCCACACTTCTCCACAAATACCCCAACAGGAGACAGCTAAAATCTTGGACTTAGGATTTCTAAGCAGAAGTGAGGAGCTGATGAGTTCTACAATGTCAAGAAGAGGGAGTTAATCACTAATCAATTAGGAAGGAGGCTATCAAGTTGCTGTCAATCTATGAGAGATATTCTATGCTCACACCACCAGCCAGGTGACATCACTTCTGAGATCCTTACAATTATGGAGTACTCAGGCATTGTCTTATATGATTTTCCAAGTTGCCCTTCCACTCACCCTTTGATACAGAAAAATCTTCACATGTCTTAATTTAAGGTGCAATTCACTTGACCTACCTTTTGCCTCTCTGAACAAATGCCCTCTGGCATAATTCCAAGGACACCTTAACTACCAGCTCCTAGATACAAACTACAGGTCACTGTCAAACACCCAGGCACAATGATCCTCCAAGAATGTGAAACTGAGGGTTGAAACAAGTGCCTTATGAGGACAATATGAACCTGGCCATGAATGATACAGAGAATTCAGGCTATATAAAAACCCTGAGGCTTCTAAATGGTATCAGCGGAAGTTATTTTATGGATTCAGTGCCAATTCATGCAAGTTGTTAATAAATGATGTGTATAATAATGCTAAGTACAAAAAGCTGAATAATTATGGGCCATGTGTTTTTTCTACATCTCTCTGTATCCAAGTTGATAATGTGGTTGTTTTGGAAAACATTGATGTTTAGAAGTCCAGTTCTTTTGCAGAAAGAGTGGAATGTGCCCCAGAAAGCTTCTTCTTTGCAAACTCTAGTGCAGATGATGTTTTCAAAGTCATTTTTGGCTGAAAGTCTACAATGAAATCCCAGTATGTGCTAAATCTGAACTTCAAAATGAAAAAAATGGAGAAGAATCAATTTTTAACCCTGGTGAGCATTGTCATCTTGTAGAACTTGCTGATTCACTACACTTGTCATCATACTAATCAGAACGTTATGACCTCTGTATCCCTGAAAGTTGTCTCATCTTCAGGAATACTCTCTCTTAAGAAATCCAGTTCTCTGGGGAAGAACTTTGTCTGGACCACACCTTCTTACTGAATATTCTCTTTTGAATGGGCTTGCAATTTACTCTGATATTATCCAACCATTTTGTTTCAGTTGATTACAGAGTGGAGGAAATGTTGAAACACTGGACAATTGGCATGATCTGAAGATGCTCTTTGATGTAGATGACTGCATGTTCTGCAGACCCGAGTATGTGATATGCTATGAAGAAAAATCATCAAAGGCACAGCCAAATAATTTCTATCAAAATCTGCAGATTTATTTTGAGAATAATCCAGCCTGTACATTTTTTTTTACCATTATAAATATCCTTTCTTTTTTTTTATTTACTTATTGATTCATTGAACACAAATGGAGTACAGATATTGTTTCAAGGGTTGTACACAAAGTAGAGTCACACCATCTGTGCTTTCTTGCATGTACACAGGGCAATGATATATGTCACACACTCTGTTATTGATTTTACTCCCCACCCGCCCCCACCCCTCCCTTTCCTCTATGCTAGCTATCTTTCCTCCATTCTTGCCAACTTTCCCCCCCAAATTATGCATCATCATTCATTTATCAGAGAGACCA
>JAJEJO010037166.1:0-11756 GCA_020662805.1 Glaucomys volans
TTACCCCCCACCCTGACCCCACCCCTCCCTTCCCTCTATGTTATCAATCTTTCCTCCATTCTTGCCTCCCTTCCACCCCATATTATGCATCATGATTCACTTATCAGAGGGATCATTCAGCATTTGGAGTTTTGGGATTGGCTAATCCCACTTAGCATTACAGTCTCCAACACCATCCATTTTCCTGCAAATGCCATAATTTTATTCTTCTTTATGGCTGAGTAATATTTCATTATGCATATCTACCACAGTTTTTTTTTAATTTAATTTTGATTCATTGAACAAAAATGGAGTATTGTTTTTCTGGTGGTACACAAAGTAGAGTCACCCCATCTGTGCATTCGTACATGTACACAGGGCAATGATGTCCATCACACATACTGTTATTATTCTTACTCCCCAACCTCGAACCCATCCCTCCCTTCCCTCTATGCTCCCAACCCTTCCTCCATTCTTGCCATGCTTCCACCCCACATTATGCATCATCATTCACTTATCAATGAGACCATACGGCCTTTGGATTTTGGGGATTGGCTAATCTCACTTAGCATAATAGTCTCCAACATCATCCATTTACCTACAAATGCCATAATTTTATTCTTCTTTATGGCTGAATAACATTCCATTATGCATATGTACCACAGTTTCTTTATCCATTCATCTATTGAAGGGCATCTAGGTTGGTTCAACAATCTAGCTATTGTGAATTGAGCAGCTATGAACATTGATGTGGCTGCATCACTGTAGTAATCTGATTTTAAGTCCTTTGGGTAGAGGCCAAGGAGTCGAATATCTAGACCAAATGGTGCATCCATTCCCAGTTTTCTAAGGCATCTCCACACTGTTTCCCAGAATGGCTGCACCAACTTGTACTCCCACCAGCAATGTATGAGTGTACCCATTTCCCCACATCCTCGCAAACACCTGTTGTTGCCTGTATTCTTAATAAAAGACATTCTAGTTGGGGTAAGATAAAATCTTAAGGTGGTTTTGATTTGCATTTCTCTTATAACGAGGGATGTTGAACATTTTTTCATAAATCTGTTGATTGCTTGTAGATCTTCCTCTGTAAAGTGTCTGTTCATTTCTTTGGCCCATTTATTGACTGGGTTATTAGTGTTCTTGGTGTAAAGAGTTTTGAGTACTTTGTAGATTCTGGAGATTAGTGCTCTATCTGAAGTGTGTGTGGAAAAGATTTTCTCCCACTCTGAAGGCTCTCTCTTCACATTTCTGATTGTTTCCTTTGCTGAGAAAAAGCTTTTTTGTTTGACTCTATCCCAATCATTGATTCCTGCTGTAATTTCTTGCACTTTGGGAGTCATGTTAAGGAAATCTAGTTCTAGGCCAAAGTGATTTTGGACCTATTTTCTCTTCTATTATGTGCAGGATCTCTGGTCTAATTCCTAGGTCCTTTATCCATTTTGAGTTGGGTTTTGTAAAGGGTGAGAGATATGGGTTTATTTTCATTTTGCTGCATATGGATTTCCAATTTTCCCACCACCATTTGTTGAAGAAGCTGTCTTTTCTCCATTATATATTTTTGGCTCCTTTGTCAAGTATGAGGTACCTTTATTTATTTGGGTTTGTCTCTGTGTCCTCTATTCTGTACCATTGATCTACCTGTCTATTTTGGTACCCATACCATGCTGTTTTTGTTTCTACTGCTCTGTAGTATAGTTGAAGTTTTGGTATTGTGATATCCCCTGCTTCGCTCTTCTTGCTAAGGATTGTTTTAGCTATTCTGAGACTCTTACTCCTCCAAATGAATTTCATGATTTCTTGCTCTATTTCTATGAGGTACGTCATTGGGGTTTTAATTGGAATTGCATTGAATTTGTATAGTGCTTTTGGAAAGGTGGCCATTTTGACAATATTAATTCTGCCTATCCAAGAACATGGGAGATCGTTCCATCTGCTCAGATTCTAATTTCTTTCTTTAGTGTTCTGTAGTTCTCATTGTAGAGGTCTTTCACTTCTTTTGTTAGATTGAGTCACAAGTGGTTTTTTTTGAGGTTATTGTGAGTGGGGTAGCTTTCCTAATTTCTCTCTCAGAGGATGCATCACTTATGGATAAAAATGCATTAGATTTATGAGCATAAGGGTTTTATCTTGCTACCTTACTGAGCTCATTTATGAGTTCCAGAAGTTTTCTGGTGGAATTCTTAGGGTCTTCTAAATAGAGAAGCATGTCATCAGTAAATAGGGATATTTTGAGCTCTTCTTTTCCTATTCCTATTCCTCTAATTTCTTTGGTCTGTCTATTGCTCTGGCTAGAGTTTCAAGAATAATGTTGAATAGTAGTGGTGAAAGAGGGCATCCCTGACTTGCAACAGTTCTCAGGAGGAATGATTTCAATTTTTCTCCATTTAGAATGATGTTAGCTGTGGGCTTAGCATAGATAGCCTTTACAATGTTAAGGAATGTCCCCACTATGCCTATTTTTTCTAGTGTTTTGAGGATGAAGGGCTGCTGTATTTTATCAAATGCTTTCTCTGCATCTATTGAAATAATCATGTGGTTCTTGACTTTAAGTTTGTTGATGTGGTGAATTGCATTTATTAATTTCCGGATGCTGAACCAACCTTGCAGCCTTGGGTGAAACCCACTTGATCATGGTGCACTCTCTTTTTAATATGCTTTTGTATGCAATTCCCTAAAATTTTGTTAAGAATTTTTGCAACTATGTTCATTAGGGTTATTGGTCTTAAATTTTCTTTCCTCGATGTGTCCTACTCTGGTTTTGGTATCAGGGTGATATTAACTTCATAGAATGAGTTTGGAGGGGTTCCCTCCTCCTCTATTTCATGAAATACTTTGAGGAGTATTGGAATGAGCTCTTCTTTGAAGGTCTTGTAGAAATCGGCTGTGAATCCATCTGGTTTTGGACTTTTCTTTGTTGGTAGACTTTTGATGAATTCTTCTATTTCATTGCCTGAAATTGATCTATTTAAGTTGTGTATGTCCTGCAGATTCAGTTTGGGTGGCTCATATGCCTCTAGGAACCTGTTGATGTCTTCCAGGTTTTCTCTTTTGTTGGAGTATATATTTTCAAAGTAGCTTCTTATTATGTTTTGTATTTCAATTGTGTCTGTTGTAATATTTCCATTTCCATCACAAATTTTAGTAATTTGGAGTTTTTCTCTCCTTCTCTTTGTTAGCATGGCTAAAGGTTTATTAATTTTATTTTTTCAAAGAACCAACTTTTTGTTTTGTCAATTTGTTGAATTGTTTCATTTGTTTCAATTTCATTGATTTCAGGTCTGATTTTGATTATTTCCTGTCTTCTACTACTTTTGGTGATGATCTTTTCATCTTTTCCTAGGGCTTTGATCTGTAATGTGGGGTCATTGATTTGTTGACTTTTCATTCTTCTATTATATGCACTCTATGCAATGAATTTTCTTCTTAGCACTGCTTTCATAGTATCCCAGAGATTTTAATATGTTGCATCTTTGTTCTCGGTGGCCTCTAAGCATCTTTTAATTTCCCCCCTAATGTCTTCTGTTATCCATGCATCATTCAATAGCTTATTATTTAATCTCCACGTCTTGTAGTAGTTTCTGTTTCTAACTTTATCATTGATATCTAATTTCATTCCATTATGATCTGATAGTATACAAGGTAGTATCTCTATGTTTTTGTATTTGCTTAGAGTAGCTTTGTGGCATAATATATGGTCTATTTTAGAGATGGTACCAGGAACTGCTGAGAAGAAAGTGTATTCAATTATTGGTGGATGGAATATTCTATATATGTCTGTTAAGTCCAAATTAGCAATTGTGTCATTGAGTCCTATGGTTTCTTTGTTCAATTTTTGCTTGGAAGTTTTGTCCAATGGTGAGAGAGGAGTGTTAAAATCCCCCAGTACTATTGTGTTTTGGTCTATTTGGTTCCTGAAACTGAGAAGGATCTGATTGACGTACGTGGATGCACCATTGTTTGGTGCATAAATATTTATGATTGTTATGTCTTGCTGATTTATGCTTACTTCAAGCACTATGAAATGTCCTTCTTTATCCCTTCTGACTAACTTTGGCTTGAAGTCTGCTTTATCAGAAATGAGGATGGAAACCCCAGCTTTTTTACTCAGTCCATGTTCATGGTATGTTTTTTCTCAACCTTTCACCTTTAGTCTGTGGGCATGTTTTTCTATGAGATGAGTCTCTTGAAGGCAGCATATTGTTGGATCTTTCTTTTTCATCCAATCTGCCCGTCTATGTCTTTTGATCGATGAGTTTAGGCCATTTACATTCAGGGTTATTATTGAGATATGATTTGTTTTTCCTGTCATTTTAGCATTTTTGGTGTTTTAGCTTAACTTTGTTTCTCCTTTGATTGACTCTTTTTTTAGGGTAATTCCTCCCCGTGTTGACTGAGATTGTTATTTTTTGTTTCTTCCTCTTCAAATATTTTGTTGAGAATGTTCTGTAGGGAAGGCTTTCTATTTGTGAATTCTTTAAGCTCTTTTTATCATGGAAGGATTTTATTTTGTCATCAAATCTGAAGGTAAGTTTTGCCTGGTATAAGATTCATGGTTGGCATCCGTTTTCTTTCAGAGCTTGAAATATGTTGTTCCCGGCCCTTCTTGCTTTTAGGGTCTGGGCTGAGAAATCTACTTATATCCATCATGGTTTCCCCCTGTATGTTATCTGATGTTTTTTTCTCGCAGCCTTTAAAATTCTATCTTTGTTTTGTATGTTAGGTATTTTCATTATAATGTGCCTTGGTGTGGATCTGTTGTAATTCTGTGCATTTGGTGTCCTGTAAGCCTCTGTTATTGATTTTCCATCTCATTCATTATATTTGGGAAATTTTCTGATATTATTTCATTGAACAGATTATTCATTCCCTTAATTTGTATCTCTGTGCCTTCCTCAATCCCAATAACTCTTAAATTTGGTCTTTTCATGATGTCCCATATTTCTTGGAGTTTTAGTTCATGATTCCGAACCACCTTCTCTGTTTGTTCGACTTTGTTTTCAAGATTGAATATTTGGTCTTCATTGTCTGAGGTTCTGTCTTCCAAGTAATCTATTCCTTTAATTATGCTTTCTATTGAGTTTTTAACTTGGTTTATTGTTTCCTTCATTTCCTTGTTTCATTCAAGGATATCTGTTTTTTCTTTTTTTTCAGAACTTCTATCTCTTTATTGAAATGATTTTTTGCTTCCAGCAATTGCTCTATTAGCTGATTATTCATAGCCTGAATTTTCTCTCTAATCCCATCATTCTCTTCTCGAATCAGTTTAATTGTGAACAATCTGAACTCCCTTTCTGTCATTCCTTCTACCATGCTGTCTTTGGGTTCTCTTGATACATCATCTAGGTTTGTTTGGGACACTTTCTTCCCGTGTTTTCTCTAGTTGCTTGTGTATCTTCCCCTCTAGTAGTGCAAATCAGAGGGTTTGCAATTTCCCTATAAAGACTTAAAGTGTCCCTGCAGATTTCCAGTAACTCACCTGATGTGTGAGAGGTGCTTGATCAAGCGGTGACCCAAGAAAGCTGCTGTCCTACTACCTTCAGGTTGGGAATGATCAATGCTTCTGAGCAGAGGCAACCTGGTATTGATAGAGAATCAGATACAGCAAGGTGCTAGACCCCAGGCCAGGGTGTGGACCTGGGCACTAGACCAAGTTGGGGTGGGGGCACAGAACTGTGCTCAGTGATGGAGACACTGGGCTTGAGACCCCAGGCAGGCCGGAACTCCTCAGTGGGGGCTCAGGTGGTGGCAGGTGGATGCTCTCTCCTGGGGATTCTGTAAAATGGAGCAAAGGGCCTAAACTTCCTGCTTGAGCTGGCAACTCCAGCAGCTCCAGGTCAGATCTCTCCAGGAGCTGATGCACAGTGGTGCCGGAAGAGTGTGGCTTAACTCTGAGGATTCAGGCAGCCGCAGATGGTCGCTCTCTGCCAGGGAAGCTGCAAAATGGCACCGATGGGCCTAAACTCCCCGCTGGAGTTGGAGACTCCAGCCACTCCAGGCCAGATCTCTCCAGGAGCTGCCACACCCAGTTTCTTGACCCATTCATCTATTGAAGGGCATCTCGGCTGGTTACACAGTCTAGCTATTGTGAATTGAGCAGCTATGAACATTGATGTGGCTGCATCACTGTAGTAATCTGATTTTAAATCCTTTGGGTATAGGCCAAGGAGTGGGAGTGCTGGGTCAAATGGTGGATCCATTCCAAGTTTTCTAAGGAATCTCCACACTGCTTTCCAGAGTGGCTGCACCAACTTGTACTCCCACCAGCAATGAATGAGTGTACCCTTTTCCCCACATCCTCGCCAACACCTGTTGTTGCCTGTATTCTTAATAAAAGACATTCTAGTTAGGGTAAGATGAAATCTTAAGGTGGTTTTGATTTACATTTCTCTTATAACAAGGGATGTTGAACATTTTTTCAAAAATCTGTTGATTGCTTGTAGATCTTTCTCTGTAAAGTGTCTGTTCATTTCGTTGGACCAATTATTGATTGGGTTATTAGTATTCATGGTGTAAAGATTTTTGAGCACTTTGTAGATTCTGGAGATTAGTGCTCTATCTGATGTATTTGTGGCAAAGATTTTCTCCCACTCTGAAGGCTCTCGCTTCACATTGCTGATTGTTTCCATTACTGAGAAAAAGCTTTTCAGTTTGACTCTATCCTATTCATTGATTCCTGCTTTTATTTTTTGTACTTTGGGAATCATGTTAAGGAAATCTGGTCCTATGCCACCATGATGGAGATTTGGACTTATTTTCTCTTCTCTTATGTGCAGGGTCTCTGGTCTAGTTTCTAGGTCCTTGATACATTTTGATTTGGGTTTTGTAAAGGGTGAGAGATATGGGTTTAGTTTCATTTTGCTGCATATGGATTTCCAGTTTTCCCAGCACCATTTACTGAAGAGGCTGTCTTTTCTCCATTGTATATTTTTGGCTCGTTTGTCACGTATGAGATACGTGTATTTATGTGGGCTTATCTCTGTTTCCTCTATTCTGTACCATTGATCTACCTGTCTGTTTTGGTGCCAACACCATGCTGTTTTTGTTACTATTGCTCTATAATATAGTTGAAGGTCTGGTATTGTGATACCCCCTGCTTCGCTCTTCTTGTTAAGAATTGCTTTAGCTATTCTGGGTCCCTTATTCCTCCAAATTAATTTCATGATTGCTTGCTCTATTTCTATGAGGTCCATCATTGGAATTGTAATTGGAATTGCATTGAATTTCTGTAGTGCTTTTGGTAGTATGTAGGACACACACAACTTAAATAGATCAATTTCAAGCAAGGAAATAGAAGAAGTCATCAAACACCTACCAACAAAGAAAAGTCCAGGGACAGATTGATTCACAGCTGAGTTCTACAATACCTTCAAAGAAGAGCTCATTCCCATACTTCTCAATGTATTTTATGAAATAGAGGAGGAGGGAACCCTTCTGAACTCTTTCTATGAAGCTAATATCAACCTGATACCAAAACCAGAGAAGTGCACATCGAGGAAAGGAAACTTCAGACCAATATCCTTAATGAATATAGATGCAAAAATTCTTTACAAAATTTTAGCAAATCACATACAAAAGCATATTAAAAAAAATAGTGCACCATGATCAAGTGTGTTTCATCCCGGGAATGGAAGGGTGGCTCAATATCCACAAATCAATAAATGTAACTCACCACATCAACTGACTTAAAGTCAAGAACCGCATGATTATTTCAATAGATGCAGAGAAAGCACTTGATAAAATACAACACCTCTACATGCTCAAAACAGTAAAAAAATAGGGATAGTAGGAACATTCCTTAACATTCTAAAGGCTATCTATGCTAAGCCCACAGCTAACATCATTCTGAATGGAGAAAAATTGAAAGCTTTCCCCCTGAGACCTGGAACATGGCAAGGATGCCTTCTTTGTCCTCTTCTATTCAGCATGGCCCTTGAAACTCTAGCCAGAGCAATTAGACAGACCAAAGACATTAGAGGAATACAAATAGGAAAAGAAGAGGTCAGATTATCCCTATGTGCTGATGACATGATTTTCTATGTAGAAGATCCTAATTCCACCAGAAAACTTCTGGAACTCAAAATTTTAATAGTAAAGCTGAAATGGAGAAAGCAAAGATCAAGAATTGTTGAAACTTGCAGAGGAACAAAACAAATAGCAGCAGTTGGCAACAACCTAAAAATCAGAATACTTTGAAGTTACTTTAGGAAAATACCCCCAATGACTTACTACAATTAAGGCTGATTTCTTGGTCACACTCATTATTCAGTGTGTAGTTACTGTGGTCATTCAGACACCAAATCTAGAGAGAACTCCATCTTAACATAGTTGTTTCCAACATGGAGACAGGAAAAATACTTTTTGAAATGATGTGCTCTATCTTGGTAGTAAGGGCAGTGGCACACATCATCTGTTCATGGTTTGTTGATCAAAGTAAATCACAGTCCACTATTTTAACTTGTTTTGCTTTTTTAGAAACTTTTAAATTTTTTTTGCTCTAAATATATATGAGAGTAGAATGCATTTATGAATTTTGATAAAAGAGTACATAATTGGAGTGTAACTTCTTTCCCCATTCCTTTATAAATTAAGAAAACTACAGAAAAAATCATGACTGATGTATTTGACTCTGATCTCCCTCTACTCAATCTGACACTGGCTCTTGGGGATTTGGCATGAATTAGATGGCACATCACTCAAGGCTGGATTTCTTTTCAAGTTTCCTCCAGATTTTGGTACACATTTGAGGGTAAATATTCTCTCAATCTTATTATGTATCTTAATCACTGAAGTGTTATATAACTTTGCCAAAGAGGGACCTTAAACATAAGTAGATGCTTATTTCCTTAATTTCTAAAGATTTGAGCTTTTGTGGTTATCAAGCACATATATATCTCCTGCATATAGCGGATATTCAAGTCTCTTGACACATTTTCTTTTGGTGTATTTTTCTTTTTTTCCTTTTAAGTGTTAGTCACATGTGAGGTGATCATTTTCCTCCTCTCTGTCCCTTCTGTTTGTCCCCTTTAATGGTATATTTTATTTGTATACTGACCAATTTATGAAATGTTTAGGCTGTTTTGTGTAACTCCAAATGTAGTTTCTTTATTTCTTCCTTGAGATTGAAGTCCAGTGTGGCCTACCATTGATCTTTATCCCAGTCATCTCAAAAATTTAATTTGGAGACTTGGTCTCAAGGAAAATAATGAGTACCCACTAGCAAGAACTTGTCATTCACCTCAGGTTTGAACCCTTATACTCTCCATCAGATAGTAGGTTCAGTCAGCACAGACCCAGCAGTCAGGATCTGAAACCCTGTACATTCAGGTGCACTTGGGTGAGAATTGTCCAATCTAGCACACAGAAAGTGAGATGGAGATAGCGTTGACTGCTGAATTCAGTCTTTGTCTCTGGAGCCCATTATTGATGAGATCTACTTCCAGTTTTTCTCTCCTATGCTCAGGAGGTCCAGGTTGCTTTTGCATGCATGTGCTGGAATTTTTATATGGATAATGCTAGGATGCCAAAAAGTCAAACACTGGTGACTGTGCAGTGTGAATGTTAAGAAGGGTTAGGAAAGCATTTTGAAAGAAGTTGGGTTGACTCTTGATGTTACTGGTTATGGTGGATGGGGCCTGTGCCATATAGGCTTTGGAGTCTGCATGCCTGAGACCTCCCTGGGCAATTCATTTTTGAGTCTCTTCTGGTCAGTCCAATGGGGAGTAGATGAGTAACTGCGACAGTGGGCATCCTGTCACAACCCTCCATGGTGGCTTCGATCATGGCCTGAAGCCCTTTGTGGTGATAACTGGAAAGATCATCAAGGAGAGATTCCAAACTCCTTGTGTGATTTTCCTGCATGAATGTAGCGATGGCCTTTAGGAGCCCCCTTTTCTCCTCCCATCTAAACTTTCTAAATGTATGGAAAGAAATTGCTCAAATCCAGTATCTTCGCCTTCCTGTTAAGTTTTTGTAGCTATATGAATGCATTCCTAAGCTTCCATATCCTTGTCTACATTCCGAGTGCCATGTTTACCTCTCCATATCATTAAAAACAGTTTCCCATGCTATATTTTTTCAATGGACATACTATATAATAATATTATATTTATCATACATGATATATGTATGCATATTATATATATATATACGTATATATATATACTCCACAAATCACTCAAAGTCAAATACCTATATATACACATATATAAGTTATATGTTTATACATAAAATGTTTAAGTATGCATTACTTATGAAAATGAATATTTCGTGGTGTGAGGAAAGGGCACAATAACATTTTTATCACACAGATACCACTGGATGGTGTATGTATATATATGTGCATGTGTGTATATTTATACACACACACACATACAAATAACTGAGTGGCACACTTTGAAGGATTTTTTTTTCTGTTTCTGTACATTTCATGTGAGAGGAAAAAAGAAGAATCACTTGACTCTCTGTATATCAATGCTTCTTTCCTGCATTTGTCTTCCATTGGCACAATTTTCAGAATGTCTTTGTGTTGTTGAATTTCTATGTCATTGACTTTATAGTATGTTGGGTCTCATTCTTTCTTCCACCAGAACTCTTCCTGGCTTTTGGACTGCTTTCCATTAGGTGACCACAGCTGTTAGTTTTCAGTTCTTTGGAATATCTAGTGAATGTCATTTCTCTACTCCAAGAGACCAAGCAGTTTGAATTATTGGATGGAGCATTTTGGAGAAGTAGGTAGATGTACTGCAGCTGGAAGGACATCATGTCTTCCAAGGCACACTTCATCTAAAGGAACATCAGTTACCTTCTTTACTACTGTGAATTTTGCTGCAATGAAAATGGGAGTGTAGCTATTTCTTTGACATACTCTTTTTAATTCCTTTGAACATATAATCAGAATTTTGAGTGGGTCATTTATTAGTTCCATTCTCAGTTCACAAACCTCCATACTATTTTGAAAACTAGTTGTGCTAAATTTACATCCTTAGCAATAGTATCCACGTGTTTCCTTTCCTCCATATCATGTTCTCTGGAGTATTTGTTATCTTTTAACTTTTTGTAATAGTCATTCTAGTAGTGTTCACGGTGCACAGTGTCCATTATTTGAGTTCTACATTAATCCCTGATGGACATGCTGTCCAGTAGCTACTAGGAGACTGTGTTCTATATCTCTTCTGGGCACAAACAAGTATCTGTTCTTTTGAACCTATTCTCTATACGAGTGCTATTTGTTGCAGGTCATGCAGTGTCTTGCAAGCCACTTATTTGCATCTACAGAGATTTGAAGATGCTCAGTCAAATTTGACCCCGAAGTTTGGGAGTTTAGGAAGTAGTCCATGGAATGCAAGATGTTAGGCATTAGAGATCCAGTGAATATAAAACCTTCTTCCAAGAGCTATTGGCAGGGCTGCAGTTATTATATGGGTAAGGTGGGAGAGGGAGCTCAGGAAATGCTAAACACCCACTAAGGCTGCAAGTGATTCCATGCTTTTTCCTTTTGAACTATTTGATGCAGGATAGGATAGAGAGTAGATCAACTGTCAACTACATTAGCTAATCAAGTACACTAGCAAATCTCTTCTAGGCATAAAACATGTCCCTTGTGATTTAACTTCTTTTCTACCCTGATCCTGGGTGTTGAAGCTCATGGAAGTACTTGTATGTCCATAGAAGACCACCACTCTTTCTGTGGTCCTGACACTTATTACTGTCTAGATTCCTCCTCTTAAATCCTAGGTAAATTAAGGCATTTGCCACAGCAAACTTTAGAGTTAGGG
>JAJEJO010037167.1:2506-15236 GCA_020662805.1 Glaucomys volans
ACTGGGGTGGCGGCTGCTTCACTTTCCCTTGGGCACATGAGCAGGGAGCCTCTTGAAAGCCAAGCAAGGCAGACTGTGTTGCAGAAATCCTAAAAATGCACTACGTGTGTCCAGAGCATTAAAAAGCACCCCTGGGGTTTCCTGCTCCACACCTTAAAATGTCCCCCAGTCTCACCCTGCTCAGCTGTCAACAGCCACATGGTTCCACCTCAGTGTAGCTCCTATAATCTGACCCCAGGCCCATTGGCCCTCCAGAACTGGCTCCATGTGGCCAAGGTGCCCATCAGTCAGGCTTCCCGAGGTCCTTCCTCTGAACACCTCCATAGCTCCTCCAGGCAGGGTTCCAGGCCACAGGGTCCAGCACCTGTCCTCAGGAGCCTTCACAGGTTTTAAAGTACATAAGTGTCAGGTGTGCTTCAGGGACTCTGCCCAGTTCATATAGATAAGTACTCTGTCAGACTCCTATCCATGGAAGATTTGCCTCAATGTGATGGTATGACAGCCGTGCTGGCCTTGGTGACTGGCTTATGAGCCACCTGAAACCCAGGGGCTTAGGGGACCAGACTCACTAGCTCTCAATTAGTCCTTTAGAGAATCTTTCCCCCAGGCCCCACTCTCCCATGGTGCTGAGGTCCAACCCATGGATCCTTGCCCTCACCCTCCACCTGGGCCAGCCATTGCTCTTAGGTCCCTGGCTTGATTCCCTGGCTCCTCTTGGTCAGAAAGCTTAAGACAGACCATGGGAGGTTCCAGACAGCAAGGGCAATACCTGCTACACAGGAGGGTGGTCTGTGTGTTCAGAAGTCTAAAGGATCCATCTGGTCATGTAGGTCATTTGGTGGACTCCTGCGAGTTCCCATAACATCCATTCCATTTTTGTCCCCAAGGGAGGACTGAATGCCTCAGGGCTGCCTTCAGACCCCCGTCCTGTCCTTTCTCCTGCAGTCAGGGGGCACCCTGTGTGTGTCCATACACACACACACACACATAGAGAAAGGAAGGAAAAAGGCTAATAAAAATCATTCTATCACAAACAGGTACTTGTGAAATAGGAGCCATGCCCCGGTCAGTGGGCAGCCTGCTGGGATCAGAAATGAAGAAGGAAGGTGGAGCTGTTATGTGGTTCAAAGCTGGCCTACCACAAACTGGGACTGGGTTCAATCTGAAGGACCACAAATAGGAAAAGAAGAAACACAGATGACAGATGGTGGAGGGCATGGAGGGTGACAGACGGCACATGGCAGGTGGCAAGTGGAGAGTGGTGAGTGGCAGGTGGTAGATGGCCCCTCTTGTCCATGCACAGCTCCCTGTGATGTGCCATGTGGACAGGGAGGATCCTGGGAAGCACTCAGGGCCCTTTGTGATAAGCAGCTGACCTCTATCCTGCATGGAAGGTAGGTTTTCTAGAAATTTTCAGGAAAAAAATGGCAAACTGTCACATAGGACACCAGAGAGTGGTCAGTGGAATAATCTCGACTTGTCATGTCTCTCCTAGTCAGTTTTTAATGCTAAAAATCCCTGAGTAGATTCATGATTTACATGTAACTCTAATTCCTGTACAAATGAAGTTTGTCCCACTCCATCAGACTTACCTTTATCTTTTCTGTTTCCCCAGACGACAACACCAAAGACCACAAAGCAGATAACCAAGAGGCTGAGGAGCAGAGCCAGAACCACTGTCCAGGTGCTGACCCTCGGGAACAAGCTGCCTGGAAAACAGGACCATGGCACTGAGGTCAGCCTGACTGCAGGGGCCTGGCTGCTGGGAGGAGTCCTGCCTCTTCCCCCAGGGAGACCTCACCAGGCAGGCAGAGACTCCAAGCCTCACCAGCCCTCCCAGCACTCCCAGGGACCTCCTCTTCCTGCCTCCTCCCACCTGGGCAGGCTCAGGACAGACTTTCAAACCAGGCAGCTGTCTGCACAGGCTGAAGACAGGAAAGCAATGCAGCAGACACCGTGTGCCCACCTCCAGATTTCACCAAAGCCTCTGTGACGTGTGTGACAGCCCTGCTCCTATGATAAGGCCCAGGTGCAGATGCACAGAGCCTCTCCTCCCACCTGCCCTCTGCCCTCCCTCCTGAGTCCTCACTGTCCTCATCATGGTCCTGTTGTCCAGTTGTCCTCCATGTCTCATTGATGTGGATCTAAGGACAGGCTGAGACCTGAAGGTCACCTGAAGCTCTTCTCAGATGAGAGAAGAAGTATGTGTGAAGGGTCAGCTCCTGAACCAATCTCATCTCCTGGTCCATGTCCCAGAGAGGGGTCCCAACTGGGCTTGAGGATGACGAAGTCAGTAATGATGACTGGGAGGCCAATGCTCATCTGCAGAGTAATCCTCCTTCAGAAGTCCCACCAAGAGCCCTCACTTCAGACCCTCTTCATTCAGTAACCTCAGCAGGATGGCCAGGAAGTCACCACTTATTGGAGGTGGTTGTCAAGTTGTGAGTTACTGTGTAGCCACCACATGGCCCTGCACTTATGTGAAGATGCCCTTCACCCTGGTCTTGTCCTGAATGTGGATTACAAGGACTTCCTTCTTCAGGTCCTGAGCATTGCTGAGGTGCCCTGTGCTCAGCCCCAACTCACCTCTCTCCCAAGGTTTCTCTACTCCTTTCTTCACTGTCAACGTCTAAGAAAGAGCTGGTTAATTATCCCTCAAAACCTCCATCCTCTAATTGTGTTTTTAAATTTTCAAATTCCCAACTTCATCCCAGTTCTCTTTCCTATGATGTACCACACCTGGGACCTCACAAAGGAAAGCAGTGGAAAACCTCCCTGGTATTGCTGATGGCATCCTACAGACTTTCCCTTATGCATCCCCCATGCACTGTGCACTTGGGAGCTAGTGTCTGGTATGCAGTGGGGAGGACAAGGTCTGAGAGAGCTTGTCCCCAGGGCCTCACACTCAAGCTGAGAGGATGGAAACATGGAATCCAGGGTAACATGCGGGAGACAGAGGGATGCATGGTGGTAATGGGGTCAGAGGTTACTGGAAAACAGGGCTCCTGGAGGAAATGCCCGTGAAGCTCCAGAGGAAAGATGTCCCGTGATTGAGGTACCAGGGAGAGGGAGGGAAAGTAGGATGGGTGGGGTGGCCTGTGGGGAGAAGGGACTGAGAGCACCCTGCATCACAGGCTGTACTCTTCTCCATGAATGGGAAAGGGAGAGGGAGGTGCAGGGAGTGTGGGAGACAGACTGTGTTCTCTGGACAGTTGCTCTGGGTATGTGGAGGGTGGACTGCCTGTTTGGTCCTCTCTTATTGCGAGATGAATTTCATCATGAACCCTCATAACAACCTCATGAAGACCCACTATAATGAGCCCTTGGACAATGGGCATAGAAAGGTCTGTACGTGCCAAGGTCACAGAAATGGCTTTGGCCAGCACTGTAGGTAAGTTTGGAGGGGGGAAAGGAAGCTCAAGTGTTATTCCTGGACAAGCATGGGCAGTGGGATTGGGAAGCTTCCCAGGGACTTTGACAGACTCTGCTCCACCCTGTTACCCTGGAATCATTGGCACATCCACTTCTACCACGTGGAATGAGGACTGTGGACCTCAGCAGGAGGGGCAGGGGGAAGTGGGTACACTGAAAGAGCTCTCCACTCAGGAGGACAAAGGCACCCACTGGACATTTGTCAGGGTCTCCGTCAGGGCTCTCTGCTCATCACTGCACCCTGATCAGCCCTGCATCCTTTGGATGAGCACTTTGGAGGAACTGACCTGCCATGGACACATGGGCCTCCTTCTCCTCCTTGAGGACGGGGTTCCTGAAGGAGCAGGACACATGTGCTCTGGAACTTTCCCTGACTGTTAGAGAGGACTCCACATGGAATAGACCATATTCTTCCACTGTCCTCTCCTCAGAGGCAGGTTCCAGATGGAGTCATCCAGGGCCAGTCCACTGCACCTCTGGCTCAGGGTACCATCTTGGGGACCTGCAGGTCAGCTTAATTGCTTCTGCTGGGACCAGGTTGAACATGAATACGAGGAGCCAGGTACAACGCGAGATCCCTGAGCCTGGGAATGAGAGAACGGAAGCAAGAGATAGACAGACAGAGAGAGAGAGATAGAGCTGCACTAGGAGTTCAGTACACCTGCTGCCCCAGACCAGTGGATGAGGGCTTACTGGTTGACCAGCAAGAATCTCCACTCTCATGCTTGTGAAACATGGAGAATGAAAACACTGGCCCCACGGTCAGTTCTTGATGTGTTTGTGAGAAAGCAACTTACTCTCCATTAGAGTGTGTGAGGAAGTGGTCAGACACCATCTGGGCCCTTGTCTTCCCTTTCCATGGAGCTCACCCCTCATCCTTCTTCTCTTGCTGACTACTGTGGGGTGAAACCCTCCTCCATCCAGTGTGGCTGAGGTCTGAGGAGCACATGTGGATTAGAGGCTCCTGAGGTAAAATGCTCCTGACACTCACTCCCCTCCTCCTGCTCAGGCCTCCTGCACAAACTCTTCTCATTGGAGAAGTCCTGGGCAGGTCGACCAGGCACTAGGCAGAGCTGTGCGTGACTGAGACACACGTGGCAGGTGCTGTGGGACTGACACTCATGTGTTGGTTAACAGGGGTTAAGCTACAGCTGAGTGGCCATGTGCTGCCCTATTTGGGCAGTGCAGTTTTGAGGTAATGAACTTCTTAGCTGTTGCAGTGCCGGCCCAGCTGTGGACCACATGTCTACACCCTGTGCTAAGCAGTGGCCTTCAGGTGCTGATGGAAGGCTAATTGGAATTGCTGTGAGCTTCCTATAGATGATGTCCTTAATGGCAGGGCGCATGCTTTTTCCTCAAGCCCTCTCCATCTCCTATGGCTGAGACACAGAGGTACCTGTGAGACATCTACTGCCCTGAGGTCAAGGCTACATATGCTACAGAATTAACAGCTTCCAGATGATTGACGTGCACAGGTGACATGCCCACTCTCCTCTTGCTCTGTGTTGTTTCTCTGCAGAACTCTTTGGAGAAGTGGCTCAGGATGAAGCACAGTGCCGGGCATTTTCATATGGGATTGAACACTTCTATATCAATTAATAAACCAAGGAGAGAGACAGAGCATTGGGCTTTGTCTGATCTTAGATCAGATGTGGGATCTGAGAAAGTAGAAGATAAAGCAAGGAGATGCAAAGGTTGATTCTGGAGATGAAAAGAGCAAGAGGAGGACATCTTGCTGATGGTGGGCTGCTGTCCTCCATGGGGAAGATTAAGGCACCTTCAAGGACATGACACTGAGTGCTCTGCACAGACTCTCTTCAGGGAACTCTTCCTGACTCTTGCCAGCTTCCTTCCTGTGGAGGAGGGAACAGATGAAGAAAGGCATGCTCAGCACCACACAGCTTGGAAAAGCACAGTACAGTCTGAAGCCACAGGTGGGAAGGATCCCAGAGTCTGCCTGGGACTGCCCTCTGCCCTGAGGCCACCATATGTTGGGCCTCCTCTGTGCAGAGCCTGGAACTGCATTGCACTGGGTGTGGGCAGTTAGTGCAGGTAGATCTGACTCAGGAGTCCAGGAAGCCCTATGGCCAGTGCTGGCCTGCAGGAGAGGGGGAGGTTGGCTCAGCACAGTTCTCAGTGTTTCTGGTTCATCAGGAGCACAAAGGGCAAAGACAGCAGTAATATTCCCACCACACTCCAGAACTCATGCAGAAAGCAGCCTGCCTGGAAATCACGGAAACATGAGCTCCTAGATGTAGGGAGCAGAGAAATCTTTCCTTTGGAAAAACCTATTGCTTCTTCAAGGGTATTTATTATTGCAATATTTATATCCAGATTTGCATTGAGGCAGAGGAGATGCATCAGCAATTCCCTTCAAAGGTGAGAAGAACATCGAATTCTGTAACTCAGAATCCACCTCATTGCACTAAGCCTGGGTATAAAATTTGGGACATTTACCCAGTGCTTACCAATCAACCTGGGTGTGGGAGGACAGAGCGGCCCCATGCAATGGAGTTGGATTTGCATGTGTGGTGCTGCACAGTGCATGAAGTTCGACTAAGAATTTATTTTGCTTTAATTTTTTTGTTTGTGTCCTTAAAACAGTAAAATACTTCAATTTTTTTGGAAAACTCCTGCTCTTTCCTCTTTGCTTTGGAGAAGTCAGAGAGTTGGTATGTCTGAAAATCTTTCCTGCCATGGATTCATGGGATTAAAAAGTGTTAGGGTCGTACTATGCAAGTTCAGAACACACTCAAGTGCAAGAATGAGGCCCAGTCACTAGCTTCAAGGAGCAAGCTGTGTGCTTGCTACAAATCTGGGAACAAAGTGGGTCAGATCTGGGAAGTGTTGTCAGTTTGCAGGTAGAATTCACCTGTGCAAAAGGAGAAGAATCTGGGATTTGGCAAATCTAGCAGTCCAGGGAAATGAAGGACATTTCTCCTTGGAAAAACAGTGTACCTGCTGACTCTCAAATTCACAGGCCCTGATGAGGTTTCACCAAAGCCTTAGGAGCATCTGAAGTACGTCTAGAAGTAGATGTCTCCTGCCTGGTTTCCTCTGAAATCATCCCACAGATTAACCTCTCTGCCCAGAAGGTGAGATGGAGCCACTGCATCAGCCCAGCTGGGCTGGCTCTTGGAGCTGCAGGAGGACCTGGCCATGGCCTGATGCAGGAGGCTGTCCACTGCAGAGGGCTGGCTCTTGTAGTAAGAACTGGAAGGATCAGCAGTGTGCCTGCTGAAGGATGGAGGCATCCTCTGGGCCGAGACGGGGGTCACTGTCCTCTCTGAGACTCTGTAGAGATTCTACTGGGGGATGTATAAAGGGTGTGGTTGGCAGAAACTGTAGCACAAACTGCTGTTTAAAACCTGCCAGCAAGTTGCCTTTCAGTATTTGCCTACAATCTGAGAGCAATCAGAAAGTGCCTGCCATTTATTGTGTAAAGTCCTTCTGATGTAACTAGGCCAACCAGAATCTCTGTGAGGGACAAGGACTCCTCTCCCTATCACCTTGAGTTTCAGCATTGTCACTGAATGACAGACATGGATATTTGTACACAGTTCATGGGGCCTGGAGGAAAGCTTTCCTACTCTGCAAGGTTAGGTTCTTGTGATGGACCAGGCTGGATCTCCTAATGTCCATTTATAGGAGGAGAGAGAGAAACTCCTAATGTAGATCACCACATGGTCCTGTGGGGATGATGATGGAGGCTGAGTCAGGCTCAGTTTATGGTTTAACTAGAAACATTCCTTACACTTTCACCCCATCTTGACAGAAGTCTGGGGTCACTGTCTGCACAGATATGGGATGTAAGAGCTTCAACTTAAGCAGAGATGGGAGCTGACAAGGGTGTCAGAGGAAGGGTGTGCGAGACGGTTACCCCCTAGGTGTGCTGGGTTTGCTGTCTCTGCTCAGCAAGGAATCGCAGGACAGGACACAGAGATAGCAAGCAAGCAGCAGGTGGATTGAAACAGCAACAGAGATACAGAGCTAGACTTCTCCAAAGAGAGGGGCCCAGAGCTGGGAGTCCAGTGGGGAGATTGGCCTGTTTTTATGTGGTCTCGGGAAGTTCTCCTGTCCTAATCTCATACCCTCTCCTCCCTCTCCTCACTACCAGTGATTGATTGATGTCCCTGAGTCCCTGGGTCTGCTTTCATGTCTCCATTGGACACCTCTTATGAGCAGGAGTACAGTAGTATCTGCCTGATGGGTCCCCAGCTCGTGTCCATGAGCGCTTTCATCAGCTAGGAAGCTGACCTCATCAGCGGACCCTCTCCCTGTTCCTTCTGTTCCTGCCCTGCCCTGCCTCCTCATGTGCCATCCTGCCCTGGCTGCTTACCTAACCCTTCCACGTCTCCCTCAAGACCGCATACCAGCCAACAAGGGCAAATTCAGTGTGGACAGGGATGAGGTGCAGAACCTTGGGCCTGATGTTGGGCTGATCACATTCTCTCCACTTCTGCCAAGCTTTTTCTGTGCTTCTGAAATAAGGATAACATCTCCAGACTGAGACGTGTTTCTAGGGCTCAGCACAGGCCACACTGAGATCTCTGGGTGCACTTGCCAGTCATCAGTGGTGCTGGAAGGAAAAGAGATGTCAGTGTACTTCTATCAAAACATGAGTCAGTGGGAAGAAGCACTAGATGAATCTTAACTCCAGCATTCTGGCATCTGCCAGAGTATCCTAGGGACTTGGTGTCTGTCCGTGCACAACATAGTGTACTGACTGGACAAAAAAGTATGACCAGTCACCTGACAGCTTTCGTGCCAGAGGCTCACCTGTGACAATCACCTGGAACTTTGCTTCACTGTGGTATACGGAGCTTGCAAATGAACACCTGTAGTGCCCTCCATCTGCAGGGTGGATAGGGTGGATCCTCAGGGCCACTTGCCCTTTGCTTATGTGCTCCTTGAGCAGCTCTGTCCTCCCACGGTACTCAGGCCGCTGCTGCTCCAGGTCGTCCTGGGAGCCCCTGTAGTAGTGCACCAGGCCTGAGTCATTGCTGTGGAACCACCTGATCTCCATGTGCTGGGCATCCATGGAGGGTTTGGGGTGGCAGGGGAACACGGCCTCTGCTCCCACCACAGCCATGACTGTTGAGGGAGGTCCCATCACCTGGAATTGCCCTGGAAACAAGGAAGATGAAGCATCATGGTGAGGCCTGGCAGGTGTGGCTGTGACTGACAGATGAGAGCAGCAGACCAGCTCCATCAGCACAATGAGCTGTGCTCCTAAACCAGGATGCCAGGTGCACTGTCAGTGTGAGAGTCACAGCTGCACATGGAGCTGATGTGCAAGGGTCAGAGGATCTGATCCGAGATTCAGGTGTTTCCCATTTGCCTAGAGTTGGAAACCATATGGAAACAAATTACTAAAGTCTCACAAGAACTCTGTGTGTTACAGAGCATTGGCCTCCCTCTGCAGATGAGAAATCTGTGAGAGAGTGACTTAGGAACTTGCCCATTCATACAATCAGCATGGCATACCTGAGAGTTGCAATACCATCCCCCAAGTGTCCCCTTGCTTTTAACCACACGTTACGCAGTTCAATATAAACAGATAATGAAATATCACAGGAAAGCATCAAAAATAACGATTTAATGCTAAGGGTAAAGGAAAAGCCCCAATGTTCTTCCAGTGTGAACCACTAACCTGAAGGAACAGGCACAGAGTAAATATTCTGAAACATGGCGTCAGGTTGTCCCTGAGCCCAGCATCAGGAGAGGTAAATACAGGCACAGCGCCCAAACCAACAGTCTGGAATCCAAGGCTCCCAAGTCAGAGTGTTTCTGGCAGCAACATGTGGAGACCCCCCACCTGAGCCCACATGCAGGTCTTGCTCAAGACACAGGCTCATGAGAATAATGCCACGTCCCCTGCAGGCTCTGAGTGTAGGGGCTCACGTATCCCAGAGACCGCCACCTCCAGACTCGGGTCCCACCACCATGTGCTGCTGGAAATTGCAAGAATTTCAGCATTAGGAAACTTCTGATACTCAAAAGACTTCTGGTCCCGAGCTTTCAGATAAGGGAAACTCAACCTGTGTGAAGCCTAAAGAGAACATGGAATTTCCTGGGGCCAAAACAGAGGTATTTCCTCCCCTCTCTCTCCTCACAGAGCTCCCTTGAGAAAGCTTGAGATTCTCTCTCAGCCTCTTTCTGACTCTTTGAAATGTATGGAAATCTTCTAAAAAGTGACATGTGGCTCTTGTCGGGTTTAAAATCAGATGTGTTTTTCTCAAGGCCCTGAGACTTATCAGCTTGAATGGAGTACATCAAAAATGAAGCCTCTTCTCCCTGTGACTGTGCAGTTTGGGCCCAGGCATCTGGGTCCTAGTTGTTGCTATGTACTTATTAATGCAGGTTCAGTTCCAATTTTCCTTTGGAAAAAGGTGAGTAACTAAAACAAACAGCAACTTTTAACAAGGTTACATTTGGATGAAAGATGTGTGGCAAAGGCACTTTCAAATCTTACTCAAGGAGGGCTTATCAATTATTTGTTTTGGAAGTGAGTATGGGATGGGTGGCATCTGGGGATCGGCAGTCAGGGATGAATGTGTCCTTTTCTGCAATGACTTGAGTGGGATCTGAGGGATTCCACTAGCAGAGAGCTTGGAATGAGCATTGCAGTTTTCTCTAATGTTTATTTAAACAATAACCTTCTTATTTCTTTCCTTTGTTTTGGAAGACAATTATTGTTTGCTTAGCAGGAGACTACATTTCTCTCCATTTCCTCAATAATCTTTGCATTTTTCTTCATATACAATTGTACCTAGGTGACCATCCATGGAAAGTCTTGAATCCCTAACAAACAATCCTTAACCCTGCTTTTCAGTTTTCTGTCCTTTAACTTTGTGTTGTAAACCTGGCCAGGAAGTTAGGATTATTAAGTAGGAGATGCTTTCCTCATTTAGACCAACAGCCTTTCTTGACTCATTGTGTGGTTCTGCCCAACTAAGGCACCCGCTGCTTTGGTCAGACACAGAATTGACCCACAGAGGCAGGAGAGGTGCTAAACCAGAGAGAAAGTCAGGAGGATCCCATGCAATCTCTGCCTAGACTGCTTCTCCCACCTGGTAAACTTCTAACTCAAATGCTTAAGAGTCCTGCAGACACTGCTCTAGGAATCAGGGATTCACAGGAAGCAAAGGAAAGTTCTTGTCAAGCACACACATTCCAGCTCCTGTTCTGGGGCTGCCCAGGTCACCTTAGCCCAGAGTTGGGCACAGCAGCAGCAGCAGGTGTGGAGGGAGGGAGGGCTGCTGGCTCTGGACACACCTCCAGCTGTGAGCTGCTCCAGGCCATGTGCCCCTCAGGGAGGGTCCAGGACCACAGCCTGGGAAGGTGCAGCAGGGCCTGAGAGACTGAGGCTGGGACGCTTCCCAGGAGGTGAGAGGCCCCAGAGCAGCAAGAACAGTGAGCCCTGGGTCCACACCCAGGGCAGCATCGCCAGGTCCCTGGAAACTAGGGAATATTTTGAAGGAAATTAGAGGAGCAGAGATAAATGGAACAAATTATGCTTTTCTTTACAAGACCTTAATGCTTTACAAATATCTGTTACCCATTGGTAACAACCCAAGCAATGTGGCCCCTGCTTGGGGGTGAGGTGAGGGCAGTTGTCCAGGAGGACTGTGCTCTGGAAGGCTGCACAGAGTGGGTGTCCAGGGTTCTCTCCACAAGAATGGCAGCTGTGGGAGCAGTTCACTGCCAGCTAGCTGGACTTACCACTGCACACGTGTGTGCACTTCCAGTGCTGTGGTGATAAGAGCAGCTTTATCTCTCAATCCAATATATATACATACATATATATACATAACTCATGCTGCATTTTTCACAGAAATAGAGAAATAATTATAAAAGTTATCAAATCACTTAGTATTTCTAAAATAAGCCTGTGTACCTAAGTGAGCTGCGCACCATGAGTGATCCTCATGAGCAGATTTACATCAGTGCTCTCAGAACCAGATGAGGCAGAGGAAAGACTTGAGTTCACTGGCAATCAGTTAACATCCTGATAGAGTAATTACTAATGAAGAAAGCACCCTTTAATATTTCTATCCCTTCCTAATATCCTGTGAGTGGGTACTAAGTAGAATGTCCATGGAGGGAGATGAGAGGTTCAAAGGACATTCATCCCATGCTCAAAGACATCCAGGGACTCAGACAGCTGATGAGTTTTTCCCTGGTTCATGAAGAGTCACCTCACTTGGTGAGCATGTGTGTACTGATAGGATCTCCTCCTGTGAATCCCACTGGGGGATGATGGGCAGACACAACCCTTCATCCAATCTCCAAGTGAGTCATTCTGGGTCGAGTTTTCTCTCCTGTCCTTTCCCACACACCAAACCCAGTCTCAGTGGGTGCCTGGAGAGAAACAGGGTAGAACCAAGTACCACTTTCCTAGAGCCCCAGCCACCAGCCATGCCCTCAAAGTAGTGGGGGACCAGAGTCGTCAACATCAATGGTTGTTGATAGCACTTCAGGGACCTCAGCAGACTTCCAGACAGGGTCTCACTGGTCCTGAAACCCGAGCCCAGGAGAAAGCACTACATTCCTCCGGGAAGATTTCTGGGCCAAATGCCCTTTAATTCTGTTCCAGGTGACTGAGCACAGAAAGTTCAGACAAGTGGCCCAGAAGAAGGAAGTCTAGCAGGGCCTGGAGCCCCTGGGAGAGCAGGGCCTTTCATGGAAGGAGTGCCCTGTGCTGAGGTTTCACTGAGCCCCTGAGAGGATGCTCCCATCCTGGAGATGGAGGAGGTGTGACCAGGAGGGAGTGCTCAGCATACACAGGACGAGGAGCCTCTGGGGCTCCTTTCCACAGTGGAGAGGCCTTTCTGGGGCCTTGAGCTGTGAGTGTTTCTCATCTCTCCTATGAACAGCCCACCTCCCTGCACCAGCGTAGGGGGCTCATGTTGTCAGAATTCAGAGGCCAAGGTAAATCATTAGCCAAACTGTGTTCTGAATTTGAAGATATAACAGTAGAATAATTTCTAGAGTTGGAGCTTAAAAATGCCCCCTCTGCATGCCTGTGTGAGGACCATAATAGGATGTGACTCTGGAAAGCAAAGAGGAAACACCAAGAGCAAGATAGCAGATGGGGCTCAACATAGGAAACCTGGGAGGAGTGTCAGGATGAGGTATGGCAAGACGGTGAGGGAGGGGTCCACGGGTACCACAGAATCAATGGTGTGAGGAAGTGGAAAGCAGATTTTGGAACAATCAGTCCTTGAGGAGACACTGAAGAATCATTATGAATATGCAAATGAGAAAGCCAAGGCAGATGTCAGCTCAGGGAACT
>JAJEJO010037168.1:0-16420 GCA_020662805.1 Glaucomys volans
AGGCATATGAGTCACCCAAACTGAATCTGGAGGACATACACAACTTAAGGAGATCAATTTCAAGCAATGAAATAGAAGTCATTAAAATCCTACCAAAAAAAAAGTCCAGGACTGGATAGATTCACAGCCGAGTTCTACAAGACCTTCAAAGAAGAGCTCATTCCAAAACTCCTCAAAGTATTTCATGAAAGAGAGGAGAAGGGAACCCTTCCAAACTCATTCTATGATCCTAATATGACCTGATACCAAAACCAGAGAAGGACACATCAAGGAAAGAAAATTTCAGACCAATATCCTTAATGAATATAGATGCAAAAATTCTTAATAAAATTTTAGCGAGTCAAATACAGAAGCATATTAAAAAGATCGTGCACCATGATTAAGTGGATTTCATCCCAGGGATACAAGATTGGTTCAACATCTGGAAATCAATAAATGTAATTCACCACATCAACAAACTTAAAGTCAAGAACCACATGATTATTTCAATAGATGCAGAGAAAGCATTTGATAAAAAAACAGCACCCCTTCATGCTCAAAATGCTAGAAAAAATAGGGATAGTGGGGACATTCCTTAACACTGTAAAGGCTATCTATGCTAAGCCCACAGCTAACATCATGCTAAATGGAGAAAAATTGAAAGCATTGCTGTTGGCGATTTGCCTGCCTTGCCTGGGAATTCATTGCTGTTGGCTTCTTGCCTTCTTTCTCTGTAGGGGGATAAAAGGCTAATATCATATGTAACAGGGGAGAATAATGGATAATAAAATCATCATTGCATGCTGACCTGTGTCAGAGATCCCTTCCCTCTCTTCCCTTATTTCTCTTACCATCCCTTTTTTCTCTACACACATATATCAAATCCTTCAGTTTACACAATTCCCCTTGCATTTCTCTGTCATTCAGGATAATTTAAAGGGTGAGGAGCTTGACTTATGTACTATATTTTTGCACATATCATATGGCAGATAGCATCTATATCTGAGGACACTGAAAATTGTAGGCAAAGATTCTTTTGAAATAGATTTAAGAAAAGTAGTCAGGCACTAAATAGTCAGCGAACTGAATCAGGGAGAAGTGAAAATAGAATTACCTCTAAGGACCCTTTTGTAAAGATTCAGGTTGCTTGTAAAAATCACATTTTACTAAAGTACTATCTCTCAGAAATAACTGAAAACATAAACATATGTTAAAATGAATGTATTGGCATTTTAGAAATCTAAAGATGTATGTGGACATAAAAGGAGTGTATTTAATGATAGAGTGGTTGTCTGTACAGGCAGTTCTCATTCTTGATTCTCTATTCTTCTCAATTCAAAAACTAAATT
Organism: Glaucomys volans; assembly: GCA_020662805.1. NCBI lineage: Eukaryota > Metazoa > Chordata > Mammalia > Rodentia > Sciuridae > Glaucomys > Glaucomys volans. The sequence continues at coordinate 1,329 of JAJEJO010037168.1, forward strand.
TATGAATTTGAACTTGCTAATGAAACCATGTAATAGGGAAATAGTCTGAAACACTGAGAGTTTTTCTAATACTCAGCCTCAGATGGGCTGAGAATCATAGATGCATAGAAACCTCAGAGGGATCCATCTCACCTGTGACCTTCACTTCTGTGATGCCCACTTCAGAGAAATCACCATCTCTGAAGAAGCAGTGGTACAGCCCATCATCCTCAACACTGGCATTAAAGGTCCTGAGGGTCACTTTACCTTCTCCAATGGCATCTTTCAGGAGTTCTGTCTGCTCCACATACCTAGAGGTCGTTTCTCCTTAGAGGTCTTTACCCTCCTTGTACAGGTAAATGGGTTGTGTGTAGCGGTCGCGGAACCAGCGGATCTCCATGTGTCGTGCACTCTGTGGTGGAGACAACTGGCAGCTGAGCTCAACTTGTCCACCAAAAGGGGCCAAGATGGGCCCCTTTAAGCCATTCACCATGAATTTTTCTGGGAAGGTAAACAATAACCAAAAGGTGAGAGTGTGAGTTAGGACACACCTTCTATTTAAATCATTATCATTCTCTCAGATCTCTCTCTATCTCTCTCTCTCTCTCTCTCTCTCTGTCACTCATACACACACACACACACAGTCACACACACACAAACACACACACCTTAATGAGAGTCAATTATTTTCTTTGCTCTGAATACATTTTAATTTCACACTTGACTTGAATAATAGTTCATGAAATTGTTTACCTTAAGAAATATGAAAAAATGGCTTCCATTTCTGCTAAATGGTCTTTATCTTTGTTAAGAAAAAGTTCAATGGTTGCTTCTTATTTCATTCTATTTGTTCATCCTTTCTAAATCTTTGCCTCAGACTGCTTTTAATATTTGCTGCACTTTAACTATAATGAAGCAGTGTATGAATGTATCCTTTCTCTAATTAATTTTCGTACAGCTTCTTGAATTAGAAGAATCTTTCAATTCTTGAAAATTCTACTCATTGAATGCTTAATCTTATGTCTCTTATTCTCTAATAATGTAACTGTCTCCACTGTCTTAGGAATTACAAGCAAGATGTTCTAAAGTGCCACTGCCTACTCCTCTGAGTTTCCTTCATCATTTTTTGTTTTCCATTTTTGGCTACAGTAGATATTCTTTCAGCTTAGAGACTCAGAAATGCTCAAGGATGATATTAGTCACTAACAGGAGTAAGATATATGAATAGAAGTATATGTAATTCTGTGACTTATTTTACTTTCCAGAAAACAGATAAGAGTATGTATTTCATAGAATTAAATTCATTAAATATATGTCTTTAGGTTTCTAAAAAGTGGAGCATAAAAATGCTCAAAAATGATTTTCCTAGTTATTGATGAAGAATTTATAGTCATGGCACAGCATATCCAGAATTACATATTTGAAAATTGATCCTGAAGGCTAAGGAAGGAATGGAAGGAGTAACATCTCACGGAAATCAAACAAGTTTTTCAGCCCAAGCATGTGGTGCTGTGGAAAGAAGGAAAAATCACGACATAAGAGAGAGAACAACTGTTTAACTCCTGGATTAAATCAGGTTCTGAATGGAGGGAATGGTAGAGATTCATTTACAGATGACTCCTGAGCTTCTTGGTTGTGTAACTGAATAGATAAATCATGTCATTATCATGATAAGACACTTGGGAAGAAAATCAATTGATGTTTGAACAGGTCAACTTTTAGATTTCTATGCAATTGTTTTTATTTCTCCTGTTGAATCATACTCTGCTACAATGTTAAGGTACATGATTTTACTATAGATTTTTAAGTTTTTGAGTGTGGGAATTATGTCTTCTCTTCAAAATATGTTGCAGGATCCTGCAGTGTGTCTAGCATATATTAGATGAGGTGGGTGTCTTCTGTTTGCATCTCCAGATCCCATCTCTGTTTTTATCCACAGTTCTTTGTTTCTCACAGAGTGAAACTCTGAGGATTACAACAATTGGCTCTTTTCCTTAATGTTGAAGTTTGGCAAGGAGAAATAATAAGCAAATTACAAGAATGAAAGAGGGTGACTTTGGAATATTTACTCTCTCAGTTACATTTCTGCTGGGTTGCTGTGTGGGCTCTATGCCTAATAATTAAACAAACAAAAAAACATTAAGCAAACAAAAAACCTTATCCTGTAGTGCTCTCTGTTCATAGATTTTGTAGTTACTGCTTCCTGCCTTTACTTCCTCAGGTCTAAGGGTGGAGCACAATCTCTTTACATTAGCTGAAGTGTCCTACTTTGCTGCTCCAAATTCCTCTACATTTTTTGCACATTTGTAAATAAGCTTTTTATTAAATATTCCTCAAACTTGAGTATGTCATCCATTTCTTGCTGGTAACAGGAATTCGTACTGACAGTAGTTGCCAGAAAGAGATCTTCAATATGTGCTTCTGAAATTGGGTTTCTCATGCATTTGAGGAAGTTACAGTTGAATGCCTTACTGGAAGAAATAGGAAAGAGCAATCTGTAGCATGCTATGGCACCACACCTACTCAACTTATGAGTATTGATGGAACAGGATCAAGTACAGGTGGAGAAGGCATCACAAGGAAGAATGCAAATAGCTTGGTTACTATCACCCAAAAGCCATTATAAAGATTATGGAGTTCTCTACCATATAATAACTATCCTAGATGAACATGAGGAAAAGAGAAAATTAAAAGCATGGATACACAGTTGAGAACATATTTGGAAAACCAGAGGATCTCCATCACAACTCTGGAGGTACATATCTTCTTCCTAATTATAAGAGATGGAGATGAGACTTGAATCCAAAGTCTAGTTTTAAGGGTTTCTGAATTGGAGCAATAGTTATATGCCCCATTCATAAAGTCTCTGAAGGTGATTTAAAGATATTGTAAGGCAGTCTAAGGCACTGAGACATGGGGCAAGGGAATTGGGCACAGAAGGACAGGGCCATGCACGAGATTAACAATATGGATTGCCTTGCATTCAGGATTATTAAGCTATCACCCATGAGTGTATTCAGCCTGTTACTTTCAAGAGACTGGTGACTAGCTGGTGGCATCCATCATAAAGAAGAGCATAATTTATTCTCAAGAGGTAGATACTTACTCTGATATTGAATCTGCCTTTCCATCTGATAGCACTTCATCAGGCATGGATTTTCAGATACAAACAAAATGCCTTTTCATTCCCTTTGGGTTTTTTTCTCATGCAAAATTGTATCTGACCAGGAAATTCATTTTACACCAAAGGAAGTGGACCAATGTGCTCAGGACCATGAGATTCATTAGTCTTACCCTGTGCCCATGATCTAGATATAGGTGATATGATAGAAGCCGGTAAAGGCTCAGGTGGAACACTAGCCTTCTGATATGTGGGATTTGTCATAAACTAGAGGATACCTGATTATGGTTTCTCCCTATAGCAGAATGCAAGGTCCTGGAAACCTAGGAGTGTATATGGAAGTTGATCTTCTCATTATGTCACTTTATTACCTACTTAAAAATGTTTATTTCCCCTCTTATAGTCTTCAACTCAATGTGTTTGGAGGTCCTAGGATAATGCAGAAGACTGTATTCACCATGAGGCAAAATTTTGTCTCTGATTAATTGGAAGCTGGGACATCCCCCTAACCTTCTGGAGTTTCTCACACTACTGAACTAGTAGTCACAAAAGTGCATCCCTGAAGGACTGGAGAGACTGATCCAGGAGTCACAAAGGTGACTTGACCAACACTCCTGGCCCATAGAGACCTGAGTTTCACCCAGTAAAGTTAGTGAAATCAAGGGTTCACATGCACAGAAATAAAGATTTGAAGAACCCTGTCAGGTTAAGAATCTCAAATAGCTAAGGTGCTATTTGGAGGCAAGGAGAATACAGAATGAGCAATGGAGGCAGGCAGTACAATTGCCATGTTTATATTTTTGTTGCCACTTGAGTTTATAACAACTATATTCTGTATTTGTTAACCATAAATTTTTGCCCATTTTTCTTCCAAGATTCTTTACATGAGTGACACTGCTGATAACAAACTAGGTTTCAGGTGGAAGTGTGACCCAATTAATGCTATTCATCAGGATATGTTACCTTATAGGACGGGAGTTTCCCCATAGTATTTATCCAAACTTACTACACAACTGAAGGTCAATACTAGACTGTGGACCAAAGTCTTGTTCAGAGGCAAAGGTTAATATTCTGGACAGGTTCTGTTGTCTATCTGTATCCACTCTGCGCTTCTCCAAAGATAATTTGTAAAAACAAGAAGAAAAAGAAAAGGAATGGAAGCCAAATATGTATGTTGGAAACAGTGGACAATAGAAGTGATGTTGTCATAGGAGGTTTTGTCATTTCGAACATTGCTTTATGGAACCCAAAGATTTCAGTCTCACTCAAATAATAATCATGATCAGGCACATGTTTTACACCATGTAGATGAGCTTCTACAAAACATTTTAATAATAGTTAGTGTTTAATGGGTAGAAAGTTCAAACCTGGTAAGATGAAAGAGTTCTAGGTGATGGTTGCACAACAACCTGACTACACCTACTGCTACAGAACAGTACCCTAAAAATGTTGAAAATTATATGCTGTATGTTTGCATGTTTTACAAAGAAATTTTCCAATGTTTAAACAGAAAGCAAAATGTAAATTAAAGACTATAAAAGTTGATACAACATTCAACCTGTTAGAAGAGTGAATCAGATTGTCAAAGAAGAGGTGCATGTTCCTAACTCAGTATGATCCACAGAAGCAATGTCCAACCCATCCCCTTTCTGTCCTGCATTTATTTTAAGCAAACCCAGTGTTTCTGACATATCATTCTTTACTACTGAAAATAACTGAGTGAAAATATTTTTCCAAAGGCATTCATGTAATATTTTGAAAGAAAAGACTCTTCAGTTCTCTTTAAATTTTTTTTAAATTACATATAATATCTGTACATAATTATGTGGTACAGAGTGATAATTCAACATGCAATTCACAAATCAGGGTAGTAAATGCTTACTTCTCTTTAAACTTTTAGCATTTCTTGGAGCTGGGAACCTTCAATCACCTCTATTCTAGATACTTAGAAAGATACATAATGAGTTGTTACAAAACTTAGTGAACCTATAGGATTGTGGAACACTAGAATATATTCTATCTAAGCATTTTTTGGTACCTATTACCTAACATTCCTCTCTTCCTGCTTCTCCCTCCTTACAAAGATTCTAGTAACCACTAATGTCCTCTCTACTTGCATGAAATCAGCTTCTCAAACATCCATTTATGATTAAGAACATGCACTATTTGTTTTTCTGTGCTGACTTTTTAGGAAAGTAAAAAAATATATTTTCAGAAAGCATATTTTAAAAAATGGATCATGAACATATTACAAAGATATCTTTCTTTTTCTCATTCTGTTTTTCTTAATCACAACTAGTTGCATTAAAAGGAGAGCTATTCTGGTTGCAAAGAATGTTGTGAAACAAGAACCAATCTCACTATCATGTGACTGAGGAATCACATGCCTCGGATTACTATTTTCTTGACTTGTTCTCAAGCCATTTCCAGAACCTGAGCCCAATATTTGCTGAGACACAAAACTATGTTAAACTGATCCATAAAGACAAGTTGAGAAACATTTTTTTCTCTTGCAGTGATGAAGACTGCTCAATGTATTACATCCTTCTGAACTCCCAAATCTCACTAGTCTTCAAATACAGGTTTTTCAAGTCCATAGATGAACCCTGGACAGGAGTGCTCCCAGAAGCTGCAAGAGGAAAGGATGGAATGAGTGAAGACTAACCATGAACCTAAGCCCTATGAAATACCCTCACTTACTTGAGCCTGTAATCCTGAGTCAGTTCTCCATTTTCCCTAAAGAAAGAGCCCACAGTTGGACTACCTGAATTTCTTAGTGTTTCAGCAATTTTTCTGCAGTCAATGCGAGCTGATCCAGGATCAGGTGGGGACCTGATAGACAAACTACCAAAGCCCGTTCTCCTGCTGTCAAACTCTGGGCATATGATTCTGCTAGCCTTATATTTAAGTTCCTTTCCAGGGGAAATTCCCAAAGCATGACTGATTGCACCTATGGGTGAAAATCTATTCAACTCAGTGATTGTACGTGGCATTTCTCAAATACCAACATGACTTGCATCACTCTGGAAAGAAGTAAAACAAAATCTGATGTATACCTTTCACACAATTAGTGCTGAATAAAATGTCTGTGACATAATGATTTTGAATGCTGTACCTGTACACAAAAGGCATGGAGTTCTTGAAGCACAAATAGAAGGTACACCATTCAATTTGGGCATTCAAGGAGTCTCTGGAGAGCTGAGAAGGGTGTTAAAGAAAAGTAAACTGTAGTTAGCTAAGCCTTCAAAGGAATAGAGTAAGTTTTCCAGGCTGAGGAAGTACCTTGACTTTGTAGACATAAGAGAAGATAATTAATTCAAAACATTTCAGGTAATTAAGTGTGGCCAGAGTGCAAGTGAGGATGGGAGGGAAAAATGACAGGTGACTTGCAGAGAGAGAGAAAAAAAAATGGAAAAGTAAAAAAAGTACAAAAATTCAAATTTAAGAAACATATTGGATACATACTTGGGTATATGTGCATATGTATACACGTATGTTTTGTATAATGTATTAAATGGTAGGTGATCTAATGTGCCAGGTGATAGGAGTTAGAATAACTAAATCTTTTTTTAATTTATTTATTTTGATTCATTTTACACAAATGGAGTACAGCTGTTGTTTCACTGGTTGTACACAAAGTAGAGTCACACCATCTGTGCATTCATACATGTACACAGGGCAATGATGTCTGTCTCATTCTGTTATTATTATTATTACCCCCCACCCTAACCCACTCCTCCCTTCCCTCCATGCAATCTATCCTTCCTCCATTCTTGCCTCCCTTCCACACCGAATTATGCATCATCATTCACTTATCAGAAGATCATTCAGCCTTTGGGTTCTTGGGATTGGCTAATCTCACTTAGCATGACAGTCTCCAATATCATCCACTTACCTGCAAATGCCATAATTTTATTCTTCTTTATGGCTGAATAATATTCCATTGTGTATATGTACCACAGTTTCTTTATCCATTCATCTATTAAACGGCATCTAGGTTGATTCCAAAATCTAGCTAATGTGAATTGAGCAGCTATGAACATGGATGTGGCTACCTCACTGTAGTATGCTGATTTTAAGTCCTATGGGTATAGGCCAAGAGGTGGGAGAGCTGGGTCAAATGGTGGATCCATTCCAAGTTTTCTAAGGAAAAAATCTCCACACTGCTTTCCAGAGTGACTGCAACAACTTACAATCCCACCAAGAGTGTATGAGTCTACCCTTTTCTCCACATCCTCATCAACACCTGTTGTTGCCTTTATTCTTAATAAAAGGCATTCTAATTGGGGTAAGATGAAATCTTAAGGTAGTTTTAATTTACATTTCTCTTATAACTAGAGATGTTGAACATTTTTTCATGAATCTGTTGATTGCTTGTAGATCATTTTCTGTAAAGTGTCTGTTCATTTCGTTGGCCCATTTTTTGATTGGGGTATTAATATTCTTGGTGTAAAGATTTTTGAGTACTTTGTAGATTCTGGAGATTAGTGCTATATCTGAAGTGTGTTTGGCAAAGATTTTCTCCCACTCTGAAGGCTCTCTCTTCACACTGCTGATTGTTTCCTTTGCTGAGAAGAAGCTTTTTAGTTTGGTTCTATCCCAATCATTGATTCCTGCTTTTATTTCTTGTGCTTTGGGAGTCATGTTAAGGAAATCTGGTCCTAGGCCAACATGACGAAGATTTGGACCTATTTTCTCTTCTATTATGTGCAGGGCCTCTGGTCTAATTCCTAGGTCCTGATCCATTTTGAGTTGAGTTTTGTACGGGGTGAGAGATATGGGTTTAGTTTCACTTTGCTGCCTATGGATTTCCAGTTTTCCTAGCACCATTTGTTGAAGAGGTTATCTTTTCTCCATTGTATGTTTTTGGCACTTTTGTCAAGGATGAGATACCTGCATTTGTGTGGGTTTGTCTCTGTGTCCTCTATTCTGTACCATTGGTCTATCTGTTTCTTTTGGTGCCAATACCATGCTGTTTTTGTTACTATTGCTCTGTAATATAGTTGAAGGTCTGCTATTGAGATATCCCTGCTTTGCTCTTCTTGCTAAGAATTCCTTTAGCTATTCTGGGTCTCTTCCTTCTCCAAATGAATTTCATGATTGCTTGCTCTATTTCAATGAGGTCCATCACTGATATTTTAACTGGAATTGCTTTGAATTTGTATAGTGATTTTGGTAGTATGGCCATTATCACTATATTAATTCTGCCTATCTAAGAACATGGGAGATCTTTCCATCTTCTCAGACATTCTTTAGTTTCTTTCTTTAGTGTTCTGTAGTTCTCATTGTAGAGTTCTTTCACCTCTTTTGTTAGATTGATTCCCAAGTATTTTATTTTTCTAGTGGCTATTGTGAATGGCATAATTTTCCTACTTTCTCTCTCAGAGGATGCATCACTTATGAATTAAAATGCATTAGATTTATGAGCATTAATTTTATATCCTGCTACTTTATGAAATTCATTAATGAGTTCTGGAAGTTTTCTGGTGGAATTTTTAGGGTCTTCTAAATAGAGAATCATGTCATCAGCAAATAGGGATAGTTTGAGCTCTTCTTTTCCTATTCATATCCCTCTTATTTCTTTGGTCTGTATAATTGGTCTGGATAGATTTCAAGGGCAATGTTGAACAGAAGTGGAGATAGAGGGCATCCCTAACTTGTTCCAGTTCTCAGGGGGAATGCTTTCATTTTTTCTCCATTAAGAATGATGTTAGCTGTGGGCTTAGCATAAATAGCCTTTACAATGTTAAGGAATGTTCCTGCTGTCCTTATTTTTCTACTGTTTTGACCATGAGGGGTGCTGTATTTTATCAATGCTTTCTCTGCATCTATTGAAATAATCATGTGGTTCTTGTCTTTAAGTGTGTTGATGTGGTTAATTACATTTACTGATTTCCAGATGTTCAACGAACATTGCATTCCCAGGATGAAACCCATTTGAGCATGGTGCACTGTCTTTTTAAAATGCTACTGTATGTGATTTGTTAAAACTTTGTTAAGAATTGTTGCATCTATGTTCATTAGGGATATTGGTCTGAAATTTTTTTCCTCAATGTGTCCTTCTCTGGTTTTGGTATCAGGGTGATATTAGCATCATAGAATAATTTGGGAATGGTTCCCTCCTCCTCTATTTCATGAAATACTTTGAAAAGTATTGGAGTGAGCTTTTCTTTGAAGGCTTGTAGAACTGGGTTGTGAATCCATCCGGTCCTGGACTTTTCTTTGTTGGTAGGCTTTTGATGACTTCTATTTCATTGCTTGTAACTGATCTATTTAAGTTGTGTATGTCCTCCAGATTCAGTTTGGGTGGCTCATATGTCTCTAGGAACCTGTTAATGTCTTCGAGGTTTTCTATTCTGTTGGAGTATAAATTTTCAAAGTAACTTCTTATTATGTTTTATATTTCAATTGTGTCTGTTGTAATATTTCCATTTCCATCACGAATTTTAGTAATTTGGAGTTTCTCTCTCCTTCTCTTCATTAGCAAGGCTAAGAGTTTATCAATTTTGTTTATTTTTTCAAAGACCAACTTTTTGTTTTATCAATTTTTTGAATTGTTTCTTTTGTTTCAATTTCATTGATTTCAGCTCCGATTTAAATTATTTCCTGTCTTCTAAACAATCAGCAATGTGAAGAGAGAGCCTTCAGAGTGGGAGAAAATCTTTGCCACACACACTTCAGATAGAGCGCTAATCTCCAGAATCTACAAAGTACTCAATAATTTTTACACCAAGAACACTAATAACCCAATCAGTAAATGGGCCAAAGAAATGAACAGGCATTTTATAGAGGAAGATCTTCAAGCAATCAACAGAGTTTTGACAAAATGTTCAACATCCCTAGTTATAAGAGAAATGCAAATCAAAACCACCTTAAGATTTCTTCTTACCCCAGTAAGAATGTCTTTTCTTAAGAATAAAGTCAACAACAGGTGTTGGCAAGGGTACACTCATAGATTGCTGGTGGGATTGCATGTTGGTGCAGCCACTCTGGAAAGCAGTGTGGAGATTCCTTAGGAAACTTGGAATGGATCCACCATTTGACCCAGCTATCTCTCTCCTTGGCCTATACCCAAAGGAATTAATATCAGCATACTACAATGATGCAGCCACATCAATATTTATAGCAGCCCAATTCACTACAGGTAGATTGTGGAACCAACTTAGATACCCTTCAAAATATTAATGGATAAAAAATCTGTGGCATATATACACAATGGAATATTTTTCATCCATAAAGAATAATAAAATAATGACATTTTCAGGTAAATGGATGGAACTGGAGAAGATCATGTTAAGTGAAATAAGCCAATCCCAAGAAACAAAAGGCCAAATGATCTCTCTTATAAGTTTGTGATGACACATAGTGGTGATGGGGGTGGCACGGGAAGAATGGAGAAGGGATGGATTGTATAGAAGAAAATGAGGGATGGGGAGGGGGCAAAGAAGAAAAGATAATAGAATGTGACAAACATGTATGCACTATATATATGTATAAATATGCAAATTGTATGATTCTACACTGTGTACAACCAGAGAAATGATAGTTTTGCTCCATTTGTGTACAATGATGTAAAATTTAAAAAATTAATTAATTAAGAAAAAAATATATAAATAATAGAAAAGGATAATCTTTCTTCCCCTCAGTATATAAACAGTGTGATGTCTTCATTTTGATGAAAAGTAGTACACAAAAATTACACATATAAAATAGGAAATTGTGTGCTGGATGCACACACACACACACACACACACACACCATAAATCTTACTGGTTGTCAAACGACAAAAGTTTTAAAATTCATGTTTACCAGATGTAAAAATATAGAATTTATGATAAAACCCAGAAGGGATTCTTAAGCATGATCTCATCATAGGAAGTGAAGCACTGTGGAAATAGCATAGCATTGAGAGTTACTCAGATCTTGGATTTAAGTACTGATTTTCCAGTTTGTGCTGTTTTGTAACTTTGGACTACAGGAAGCAGTAGGTATTTGTTGTGTATTGTGATGTTTATTCCTTTAAAGACCATGTGGAATACTTGTAATTAGGTATAACATGGACTCCTGTATGCACTTTGGTGTATGTATTTAGGCTACATAATCTAGGGAATAGATGACAAACAGGAGGCTAATGAATTTAATTATCTATTGAGGTTGCCCAGAAGGAGATGAAAAAGAATAGGGAATGGGGAGATGACACTCTTGTGACCATCACTTTCTGTTGTTAGAGTTGTCTTCATAAAGTTTTATTTGTTCAATGAGCATTTCAATTTACTTGGAAAATCAAATCCAATTTTCATAATGTTAACCTAGGCTATGTTGAAGTCTGTCTGACTCCTCCTCTTTCCTCTTCTGTTTCCTTTTCTTCCTCTCCTCCTCCTCCTCCTTTTCCTCCTTCTTATGCTAAAATGCATTACATAAATTTTACTATCTACCATTTTCAAGTCTACAGCTCAGTGGTATTAGATACATTCACATTATTGTGCACCACAGTGCCCAGCTGTGTCTGGACTAAGCACAGCTTTCAATGAGATAAGGACAGTGCAGGAGTTTGTCTGTGTCCTCTACTTCTTAGCTTATACATTGTGACCTGCATTTTATATCTGCATTTTGTGGCAGTTGTGGCCTATATCCATGTCCTTTTAAGAACACGTTCTTTAAAAATGTCCTGTAGATAATTTCCAAAGGAGGCTGCCTAAGCCTTGACTAGTTTATTCTAATTTAAAAAAAATTGACTATCTAACAAGAATGCCTTAAAACTTACCAATTTTTTTTATTATTTAAATTATTTCCAGGTGCCTTCCCTATGCCTCTCTCTATATTGAATATAGTATAACTTTTAGTACAAAAACAGAACTGATAGGGAATTGAATAGATGATATTCAGTAGGATTGGCTGTGTAAAAAGAAAATTCTGAATGATATTTATATGGGTAAATTGCAGGGCATGACAATAATATTAACAAGAATTCCCTTAAATTTTCCCAGCACTAACATGATGTCAGGGGAAGATAAAAAGGGAAATATATGATGAAACACACCGTGGCTCAGATATGGCCTCAGTTAGGAGCATGTCATGTTGGAGCAAGTCTGCTGCAAACTGAACACAGAGATCTTTCAAGTGCTTCAAAGGTAAGCTGCAAATGTATGTGAGCATGTGAGATGTTATAGAGCTTCAAGCAGAAGGTTTGCTGTTTTCTCTGGGAAAGGCTATTGATCTTGGATTGGTGGAAAGAAAAGTTCAGCTGGCACATAGTAGGTGTGAGCTCTGGTAAACAAAGTGCCAGCTTGGACTTCAGTGGAAGTGTCTATTGAGGTGTGGCAGCATTGCTGAACTACTTGCAGGTGCTGAGGCAACCATTTGAAAGACCTGGACGAACATTTTCTCTGTATTCTGGAGCTCAAGTAAGTGATCAGATTGCTGATGGTGGTTGGGATCAAGGATATTTCTACCTCCTTACATCTAGCCTCAGGACTTCCTTCAGTACTAATTCTGTAAGATCTCACCTATCTTTTTATCATAGGATAATGATATCTGGGGACTTAGGAAGCTAATAGGCAATGAACTGCTTTAAGAGAGAGGACCTGGTTTCATATTTTAGCTATAAAGAAGAATGAAATTATGACATTTCCTGGTAAATGGATAGAGTTAGAGAATATCATGTTAAGTGAAATAATAAAAACCCAAAAAACCAAAGACCAAAAGTTTTCACTGATATGCAGATGCTAATTCACAGTAAGGGTTGGTTATAGGGAAGAATAGAGTTACTTTATATTAGGTAGAGGGGAGGCAAGGGAAGAGAAGGGATATGGGGGTAGGAATGATATAGAGTGAGACAGACTTTATTACCTCATGTATATGTATGACTACATGACCAATGTGATTCTACAATATGTATAATCAGAAAAATGACAGATGACACTGCAATTACATGTGATCTATCTTAATGTATTAATGCATTCTGCTGCCATGTACAAGAAATTAGAACAAAATAAAATAAAAAGGGGATCTGCTTTCAAACTTCATTATTCATGTTGCTGATCATGTTCCCCATGCCCTGATTTCCAAATATTGTGCCATTGAACTCATCTGTTTTCTTGTGATCTCAGAGAAAAAAAGAGTGGATTCAATATTTTAGACTTGGTAATCACCATGGTGAATGTCCCAGTTACCAAGACTCCTCTTGTGAAACAGACTGTTCATTTATTAAATGTAAATATCCACTAAAAAGTTATTACTAAGATTTAAAAATCATATTTTTACAAGTAGATTTTTTTATTAAAAAAACTGATTCTTTGAGGTATAATTTACATACATCAAACTTCATTATATTTAATATTAATTTGTTAAAATTTATGTATGCATACACCCAACAAATTATCCCTGTGGGCAATATAAGCAACATATCCATGACTCCCAAGAGCGTCTTCATGTACTTTTATAATTTCTGCTTTCTTTCTTTCCTCCTGTCCCCAGGCAACCATCTATTTGCTTTCCCAAAGATTATTTGCATTTTCTAGAATTTTATATACATGAAATCATACCATGGGTATCATAATATTTTTTTGTCTGATTTCTTTAATTTCAATCCTGTTGAGATTCATGTGTGTTGTATATAATAATAGTTCATTCCTTTTCTTGATCTACATATTATATTTTATGGATAATCACAATTTATTCATCCATTCACCTGTTACTAAAATTCTGAATTATTTCCAATTATTGTCTTTTACAAATAAGGCTACTGTGCATATACATGTGAAAATCTTCTTGTACTTTTGTCCCTCTTATAGTTTGTTTTAAAAAAATGAATATCTTTCATAGATTCAAGATCTGGGTTAAAGATTCTGAATACATGTAGGTGGCAGTGGAGGGAGATACCAGAATACTAATCAGTCATTTAGAGATTACATCTCTTGGAAATTTGACCTGCTTTTCTAGGTGGTATGCCAAGTTACTTACATCTATGTGAATCCTCCAGTAAGGAAGTATTGCTGATATTCCTTTGTTGTATTTGTCAGATATGCAAAATAATAGGATACAAAGCACTGTTTCTTTAAATATTTCCATATTGGCTGTATGAGTTCCAAATATGCCTATCATTTTTATTCAATAATAGAGATCTTGTTAGTATCCAGGACCATAGGAATTTCTTACTTCAGATTTTGATTCATTTTTCTAGCACACTGACTATGATTTAGACAAACCCCTAGATTTCCCTTTAATATGTATTGCTTGAAACACTTTGGTGATGGTGTTAGTGAGTTTATTTGACTTACAGACCCTGTGAACCAATTCATGTATTTCTGACTTTAACATAGAGTTAAAAGACAAAATATAGGATGATCAGATGAATTTGGATTTCAAATAAACAATGAATAATCTGTAATATCCATTTGTTTCAATGGATATGTTACGAACTCATCTTTTAAAATTTTTTTTGTAGATGTATGCAATACCCTTATTCATTTATTTTTATGTGTTGCTGAGGATCGAACCCAGTGTCTCACACATGCTAGGCAAGTGCTCTTCCACTGAGCTACAACCCCAGCTCTTCTTCTACTGTTAATGTCTAAGAACATTTTGTCTTACACAGTTTATGCTGATTTTGTTTTCTTCCTGAAATTTTACAGATATATATCTGTAAAAAATATATATATACATATATGTAAAATATGTATATTATATATAATATATACTATAAATTTGATATTATATATTATATTTTATATATTACATATAATAGTATATAATAGTTATATATAGTATAATATATATAATATATGTATATGTTATATAATATAAATAATATCTGTAATATAATATATATAATATAATATACATATATATTATATGTATAATAATATATATATAATATAATATAATATAATAATATATATTAGATATATAATATAGATATCTGTAAAATATAGATATCTGTAAAACATATATATATCTGTGTGTATATATATATATATATATATATATATAG
>JAJEJO010037171.1:2047-16197 GCA_020662805.1 Glaucomys volans
ATATACACAATGGAATATTATTCAACCATAAAGAAGAATAATATTATAACATTGGCATGTAAATGGATGGAACTGGAGAATATCATGCTAAGTGAAATAAGTCAAGCCCCAAAAACCAAAGGCCAAATGCTTTCCCTGAGAGGTGGATGATGACACATAATGGGGGTCAGGGGTTGGGGGGGTGAGTGAAGATTTGAAGAACTTTAGATTATGTAGAGGGAAAAGAGAGGCAGGGGGTATGAAGAATGGTAAAATGAGACAGACATCATTACCCTATGTATATGTATGATTACATGAATGGTATGAAGTTACATCATTCATAAACAGAAATGGAAAGATGCACCCCATTTGTGCCAATGAATCAAAATGCAGTCTGCAAAAAGAAAGGATAATTTTAAAAAACTTATCTTTATTGATTGTGCTTGAGTCATTACTACAAGTTATTTGAATTTCTAAATACCTTTTCAGCTCTGTGAACCCATTTATAATAAATGCTTTAAAGATCTTTTCTGTTTATTCCAACATCTAGAACACCTCAGAGACATTGTCCATTGCCTGCATTTATTTCTATATGTAGGTCACTACTTTCTCTTGCTTTGCATGCCTCATCATAGTTTGTTGAGACTAAATTATTTACATAATATTTTGAAAAAATATAAATTCTGATCTCCCCCAGTAGACAGAGTCTTATTTACTACCAGGGATAAGAGTCATCTGAGTAAGTTGGATTCATTTTCCATGAATCTCTACTTAATTTTTGGTGGGTCCTTATTTCTTTTTTTCCTTGTTTCCTCCAGAATAATGTAATTCAGATGTTAGTTTTCTCTAATTGCTTTCCCCTGAGATCTCTACTGTTTCTATAAACACTCTGTGTTTTCCCTTGTTCTATTCCAAATAAAGCGCTCTTTGCTGGCAAAGCAGTAGAGGCACCAATCTTTAAGGTTTATCTGTCTCTTCTAGGTAAAATTTTGGGCATAAAATTTAGGGGAAGAATAGAAAATGGTAGTAGGCACTGGAAAAAGTTCATAGATTCCTGCTGGTCTTATCAAGATTCAGTAAATGTTTTTGAGTAAATACTCTCCAGTTTGTAACATATAACTATTTACAGAAATCAACAAAATTAAGCAGAGATTATAATTTGCCTCCCATATCTCTGTTTAAAGTAGTAAATTGTTTTCAAATTAAATCAAATATCAAACAACACTGTCCTCTCCTTATTTACATCCTCAGACACAATTTCCTGAATTTTGGTGTGTATGGTTTTGTAGTTGTGTGTGTGTGTTTGTGTGTGTATTTATGTGTATGTATTCCATATTCCATTGCTTGATTATTTCAAATTTATATAACTGTTATTAAACTTCAGTCATTCCTTTCAACATATACTTATGTTTACCTAAAATCATCTATTTAAAATATATTTATGGCAATGTAAGAAAACTTCTTGTAATTTATTTATTGAATTTCATTTGCATCTTTAGAAGCAATTGTTCTCTTTCTCACTCTCTCTGCCTCTCCTACCCTTCCTTTCTTTTACAATTTCATTCAGAGCCACAAGAAATACCTAATCAAAAAATGGGATGGATTTATTGGGTGATACATGCCTGAAATTCCAACTACTGGGATGACTGAAGCAGGAGAATAGCAAATTTGAGGTCAGAATGGGCAACTCAGAGAGACCAAATCTCAAAATAAAAATAAGAAAGGCAGGGGATGTAACTCAGTGATAGAATGCCCTTGGGTTAAATCTCCACTACTACCAGAAAAAGTAGATGATAAAAATTCCATTTGCTCTTATTAATTATTGACATTTTCTCTTCAAGTTGTTTGTGCTAATTTCACATCACGATTTTGTGCATTTCTACTTCTCTAAATACTCATCATTTTTACATGTTGAGAATTGTGTACTCCTCTAGCTATTTGGAAATATATCAGATTGTTTTAGCTCATATTTAACCTAAGGTGCAAAGGAACCAGAAGTCATTCCTCCATTTTGTGCCTTGGGGCCCCTTACTGATCCTTTCTCCATGTCCCCTCCCACTTCCCAGTCTCTAGTGACCAATATTCCATTCTGTTCTTCTGCAAGACTGACTCACTAGTTTCCACAAATGATTGAGATCATGAAGTATGTGTCTTATTATGTCTGGCTTGATAATAGTTTTCTTGAATACTGAAATACATTGATTCCTACTTTCAGAGAATAACTGACATTTTGCCATGCAGATTCATGGTTTTATTGTTGTTATCCCTTTAACTCATCTTACTGTATTTCTGCCACTTTTTTGAGTTGACATAATTTCTACAAGAGCTATAAAACAAATCTGAACACCCAAATGTATCTTTACCTCCACAGAGCAATTGGGACATACAGATATTTGCACAGTCAAAGGACTTAGCATCTTGTTTCACTGTGTTCTCTCTAGTCACAGTTTCAGATGAGTTGTTTGATGTCTAATCATTCTCATCACTTTGCATGTGATCTGTCAAAGAAATAAAATTTACTCAAGGTAGTAAACTCACAACTTACTAAAGGCAAATAGTTGAAATGAGAACATGTTTGAGAAGATGTTGACATCCTCTGAGATGTCAGAGATTTGGAAAAACTACAAGAAACAACGTTTATTTAGACATGGCTTTACTTGAACTCCTGAGCTTAAAACATTTCCTTGGAGGAAGCCTGTAAAGAATAAACTTGCCCCAAAAAGAGCCTGAACTAATTTTCATCTTATTTCTTCATAACTGAAGTAAATGCATACACTGTTGAAATTGTAATCAAAAGATATTCTGCCTCTTTGCCTCTGTGCATCTCTGTCTTTCTTTCAGCTTAAATCCTCATAACTTAAATAAAAATAAATTTATACTGTGCTTCACTTAGGAACAATCATTGCAAAACAAAATTGGTGATTGTATCACAAGACACATCCAAATTTACCTTGGGTCTGTGCTTTTTGTTTTTTCAATTTTTCTAAATATTCTTATACATACTTTTGATTCTCAAAACTTGGACATTTTCAAACATAAGAAACATGAGATGGAAATGATCAACTTTTCAACATATGAAAAGAGCTGAAGTCATCTAGTGAGGGTAGAGAGAATGCAACTGCAAAAATAAATCTTTTGAAAGCAAAATTGATCTAATCATTGCAGTTGTTTGCTAATTTATTTGAAAATTTTGCAGCTAAGGGCATCTAAATATGCAGCCAGTTTTGATCATTTTCAAATTTCACTATATTCTCATGTGGTTCTTGCTGTAAAACTCTATAATATTACTAATATGAGACATACTCATAGTACCTAATAGTGAGAAATGCAATAATTTGGTTTTCTGCACTCACTGCATTGTATAATCTCTGGTTCAAATATATTGTTTTAACCTTTTTTGTCCTCACAGAATTTTGGAAAAAACAAAATACACATTGACAAAATATATGAATTGTTAAATCAACTCTATCACAGTTCTTAGTGGCATACAAAAAAGCACTATCAATTAAAGGCCTTGCAGTTCAATGTAACTGATGAGGATACATTTGAGCTCCTTGGGTCTTTGCATTGTTACAGAAAGTAAAACTTCTCCTTGACTCTATCTTGTTAGTTCCATTGAGTCACTAGGTAAATGTGACCTGAGCTGAAGAACATTGGCTATAGGCTTCCAGTTATCATTAATCCATTACTGTAAATGCAAATTATAATGACTAGCTGGTTTCTCTTGGTGGCAGAATCTAGTATAAGGAGAACAACTTTGTACTTTGCAAGTGCACACTTATCCCTTGCATTTGTTTCATCTCAAGGGATGGAATGGTTCTCAACATTGACAATGTAATGAGAGAAGTCTGTCTCCTCCTGCCCAATTTCCTGTTTCCTATGATCCTTTAATTCCCACCATAGGAAATTATGAAAATATTGCCTAGCAATTCTCATGTGGAAGAGCCATTTTTCCTGCACCACACACCACACACAGTCAGTGTCTTGATGTGTCTGCAGGGATTTTCAGTCAAGGAAATAGTTCCTCATTCTGAGTCAGTCATGCTCATTGGCATATGTGGTCCAGGGACTTCCTTTGAGAGTCCTCATTATTGGGGTTCTCAGCTGAAACAATTTCCAATCATCTCGGCTGAGACCATCTATTTTGTGGAGCACCTTGACTAAAATATCTTCTCTATTCCGACTCAGTACATTTCCATTCCTAGTCCTTCCCTGTATACCCTCAGCCCTCCTCCTAATCCACAAAAGGGCAGTCTTTGTAGTGAGAATTTCCCTTACATGGACGACATGTCACCTGAGCTTTGTAAAGTATGGTTCCATGTGGGAAAAGGAAGAGCAGAGAATGAGTCAACTTTTCAACCTTGTGGTCAAAATACCTAAGAAGAACAACTTAGAGGAGGAAAAATTTAATTGGAGCTCATGGATTCAGAGATTCAACTCCATTGCTCTGGGTCCAAGGTGAGGCAGAACACCATGGTGGAAATGTATGTCAGTTCATGGAGCTGGGAAGCAGAGAGAGAGAGAGAGAGAGAAGATACACGGACAAGATATACCCTCAGGGGTACACCTCTAGTAACCTACCTCCCCAGCCCTGCCCATGTGCCTAGAGTTGCCACCTATCAGTCCATTCAAATTATTAATCCATCAATGGATTAATCCACTGATGAAGTCCAAACCCTAATTATTGCTAAAAAGCCCCACCTCTGAACCTTGCTATATTGAAGAACAAACTCCCAACTCATGAGTTTTGGGGAACATTCCAGATCCAAATCAAACAACTGGAAAGCCTTCTGAACTCTAATGCAGCTGCAATCAGTTAATAAAAGCTTGACTGGGATTGTCATTTTGGTTTGTCTTAGTTTAACAACTCACCACTTCTCTGCTCTCAGCAGGTGAGCTAAAGAAAGTCAGTCAGTGGATGCAAAGATGAAAACAGAGAGTACACGCTTCTTTTGTGTTCTGGGTTCTGAGCCTCCTTTAACTAAGGAAAAATAATTTCTTTGTATTGTGCATAATAACTCTCCATGGATTTGCATTTTATTTGAGGGGAAAGTTGAGGGTAATAAAGAATATGTACATTTGGTTAACTGTATACATTTAAAAATAGAACTCTTTAAGATTGTAGGTTATTTGTAGAACACAGGAATTTAGTGTAAAAATTTCCTTCCTGGCTTACTAGTTCTGTCTTCCCTTCCATTTTCACAAGGAGAATTTATTTGAGTTAGGGAATGTTTCAAACACATATGTTTGAATGTTTCAAACACAGAGAAAACTGTGGTGTTATATTTTCAATTCTGCCTTTGAGATCATATGAGAAGAAATCATATGTGTTTTTCAAAGAGCTCAATATTCAAAAGTTTCAGAGACTGTAGATGGAACAAAGCTGGGCCTTCCACATTTACCTGGGAGAGCTATTATAACTGTGTAATTAGAGTTGTGACTGTCAATGGATTTTGAGCCACTAACATTGGCAGTAGTAGAAGCCCCAGGAACCTCAAGAAGGCTACAATCAGCAAATCCTGATATAGGACACGGTTCTTCTTTCCTTCCAGTTATTAAGACAGAAGAACCAATTTCATCTTACTCCAATGAGAATGACTATTATCAAGAACACAAACAACAATAGATTTGGCATGGATGTGGGAAAAAAGGCATACTACATTGCTAGTAAGTTACAAATTGGTGCGGCCACTCTGGAAAGCAGTGTGGAGAATCCTCAGAAAACTTGGAATGAACCCACCTTTTCACTCAGCTATCCCACTCCTCAGTTTATACCCAAAGGACTTAAAATTAGCACACCACAGTAACCCAGCCACATCAATGTTTATAGTAGCTCAATTCACAACAGCTAGACTGTGGAACCAACCTAGATGCCCTTCAACAGATGAATGGCTAAAGAAACTGTGGTTTATATACACAATGGAATATTACTAAGGTATAAAGAATAATAATATTATGGCCTTTGCAGATAAATGGATGAAATTGGAGAATATCTTGCTAAGTGCAATAAGTCAATCCCTAAAAACAAAAGGTGGAATGTTTTCCCTAATAAATGGATGATGATATATAATGGGGTTGGGGGTTGTGGGGTGAGAGAAGATTGGAGGAACTTTAGATTATGTACAGGGAAATGAGAGAGAGGGGAGTATGAAAAAAGAGACAGACACCATTACCCTATGTAAATGTACGATTACACGACTGGTATGAATCTACATCATGCACAACCATAGACATAAAGAGATGTCCCCCATTTGTGTACAATGAATCAAAATGCATTCTGTAAAAATAAAAAATAATTTAAAAGAGAGACCAAAGAACCAGAAATGTTACACTTCTGGACATCTAACCATCAGTCAGAGGTACCACGCTTTCTGACGTTCCCACTCCATTTACCTTTAATTGTGAAGTAAATAAGGGAAATGAGCATGGTGATGATGACCACCACCACTGACTGTGCCATGATTATATCTTCCACCCAGATAGCATCCAATGCAAATAGTTGGTCTGAAACAGGAACTGGGAGACATGAAAGAATTAGGAAGGCTGCCACTCAGAAAGGAGTGCTGCATTAAAGATTTATGATAGATTAACTTTTCAGGTTAGTATTATTCTGTACTTTCTGGATTGATGAGAGTGGGAGAGAAGGAGGTTGGGCTACCTGGATGATCCTGTAGATGAGTATGCCTGGACTTAAGGGGAGAGGACTATGAGGTGCTGGATATCTATTCTTCTACTCAATACCATGGTGCTTTCTCTGGCTGACCAGAGTCTGAAGGAATGATGGATATTTATGGCTTTATCTACTTTATCTAGTACTAAAGATCCTGAAAAATTTGGGACCTTATAAGGGATACTGTAGAATAGAATACTCTTAGAAGAAAAAATCTCTGAAAATGTAAGAATTCTTATAATTATGAAGAGTCATATGTCATCTGGAGCAGAAATGTCCTTTAAAATATCTTTTCTGGGGGATTCTAGAGTGAAAAAAATGTCCAGAGTTCATACTATTGGTCACTACATCTTGTGATGGCAGCACCATTGCCAACAATTAAGTGACCTTTTTCACTCCTGTATATCTATGCCTATTAGAAATTACTTTGTTACATCAACTATAGATATCTCTTAACCCACTGAGTAGTATGAAAGTTCCTAAGATAAGAAGAATGATAATATGATCCAAAAGTTTCATATCCTCATATATGTCCAAAGGCATTGAAAGCAGGACCTAGAAGAGATATTTGTATACCCAAGTACATAGTAGCTCTGGGCATAAGAGTTAAACCATGATGCAATTCAAGCATCTATCAGATAATGAATGGATAAATATATCTTATATCAATACAAAGGAATATTGTTCAACCTTAAAAATGAAAAAACAATGAAGGATATTTTTCAATATTTTACAACATGAATGAACCTTTTGGACATTATCCTAACTAAAATATGCCCATCAAAAAATGACAAATATTTTTGATTCAAGATATGCAAGGTATTTAGAATCTTCAAAATCAAGAAGAGAGATAATAGAGTGGTGATTTCCAGAGATGATGGTGAGGATAGGGAATTATTGTTTGATGGTATGGAAATTCAGTTCGAAAGATAAGTTTTTTGGAGATGGATTGTATTGATAGTTGCAGAACAATATGACTGTAATTAATATCTCTGAATGTTAGAATTAAAATGGTATATTTTTATGTACTCTTTACCATAATAAAAATATTTTTTCTGCTTTTCAAGGAATACTGTTATGAAAACGAAAAGGCAAGCTAGAGTAGGAGAAAAGATTTGTAAAACATATATTGACAAATCATATGAATTTACAACATATTATCTTTCAC
Organism: Glaucomys volans; assembly: GCA_020662805.1. Lineage (NCBI taxonomy): Eukaryota > Metazoa > Chordata > Mammalia > Rodentia > Sciuridae > Glaucomys > Glaucomys volans. Next base: position 9,865 of record JAJEJO010037171.1, read on the forward strand.
TATTCACAGGACATCTATGACCAAACATCTATACCTTTTATATAATTTATATTTATTTTCATAGAAGAAATGGTGTTGCGTAGCAGCTACACAACCCCCATCCCTGTGCCTGCCAGTTGTGAAGAGTCCATTCCTACTTTATGATTTCTGCATTGTGGTTTTGGCTATAACTGACATGTTATAAAAATTACTTTATCTTACTGATCATTATTTTGTACATACAATGTCCATAGGGAACTCAAAGTTTTGAGAGATGGCGCATTTCAAATACTGAGTTCAACTTTCCAAACTTTCGTAATTACTATCTTAATTTCACCCTCAAAGCAAGCCAAGGAGGACAGGATCAGTTTCAGGTGCACATTCACACTATGATACTAAGCAAAGTTCTTATGTACTGATGGATAATTCTGAAAAGAGAATCCTTTGCTTTGCATCAATCTTTATACGAAATTTATGACCCAAAAAATTAGGATTAGTGAGTTATTATCTCCTTTAGGTGAAGATTAAGGACAGAATTAAAACAATGTATAATGTGGAGTGTTGATGGCTGGTTTTGGGGCACAAATAATACTATTAGATTGAAAAAAATTATTTCACTAGGAGGAAAATCATCAGTAATTTGTGTTGGATCAGTAAGCCTGTAAAAATCAGGAGGCTGGAATCCATATCCTACATATGACCCAAAGTTTGTTGTTTCTATAGTTCAAACAAGTATAACTTTGCTTTGGCTAAATGTCTTAACAGTTACTCGACCTCTGGGAAAGAAAATATTTATGGGAAATTGACATTTTTTGATCCCACATACCTCTTTGATGCTCATGCAAATAGATGCTGAGTGTGATATCTACAAGAACGGAAGAAATGACTATTCCTGTGCCCAATAATCAAGGAGAATTCTTGCTGCAGTACCTGCCTGAAGAAAAAGAGATGTTAATAATCACTGGTTACTGGCAGGGAGGCACTTTGGATTCAGGAGAAAGTGCACAGGAAAGCAAGAGCTGTATTTTGATGCCATCTCCAGGTATTCATTTAGAACAAGACTAAGGATTAGCACTGAGATATCAAAGAGCTGTTGATGATAGGAATCAGGAATGGGACATGTTTGGGGCTGAGGCTAAACAGTCCTGGAGGAAAGCTATTAATCTTAACTCCACCTAGCCCATCAATCAATGGGCCTCATTAGAGAGCAGGAGATGGGGTTATAAGATCTTCAGATATGAGAATATCACAAATGAAAGAGTCTTCAGACAACATGTTACTTAACATCTTCTTTAGCACACATCATGCTCATATGATTTGCCTCTTCTCTTCATGAAATTATTTCATGCTGTGAAGGCTTGGTAATATGGGTTTGCCCATTCCTCTGCTAGAATTAAATGAACAGTTTAAATTAGTGATTAAAATATAGGACATGAGTGTCCATAGGGTTTATATTCAATTTTATTTTATACATTTATCAACTCTGTAATTTTGGTGCAATTCTTAACTTTGAAATGCCTAATTTTCATCATATGGAAAATGGAGATAGTAAAAACATTTAGTTCAAAGTGCATTGTGGAGGAGAAATTCCTTTGTAATTGTAAAGTTATTGGAGAAGTGTTTGTTAATATTAAAACGTCAATAAAATGTTGGCTTCTCATGGTGATAATTCCTACCATAGAATGAACTCTACCACCTTGAAAATGATTCATTTTGAATGATTCAAGAATACCTTTCCAGAAAAAGATGAATAAAATGTTAGGAGTTAAAATTATGCTAAAAGGGAACATTTGAAGAATGGAGGTGTTTTGCTTTGTTAAGATCAACATAGATATGTCAGTACAATCTCTGAAGAGCTATCTAGAATGACACGTGACCTTAGAAGCCTCAATAAAGCATAAGATACATAGGAGGTATACAACAAAAAAGGAAGTGCATTAAATGGTGTAATGAAGCAGAGAAATAATTTTTAAAAATCCTTGAAACTTGTCAATAAACATATAAGCTAAACAAATTGTACTTTAGTGAAAAGACAACTAGCAGGAGCTGAAGTTGTGAATTTGTTGCTTTCTGAAGTGTGGGGTCCTCCCAGGTCCCTAGACACAGTGATGGGAAATGTCAGCCACTTAAATCAAATAACAGTATAGAAGAGCAGATAGAAATGAAAAGGGGAAATTCAGCAGGTTGGCAGAAGTACTGAAGAACTGAAATCCCTATCCTCAGCTGATTGCTGGACTATTTGTGTTGGGAAGCGTTCCTAGGGGGTCTGATCTGCTCATGAAAGACAGGGATGTACCAGAATGAGTCTGTGAACTTGAACCTTTTTAAACTGAGTATACCTTCAAATCCTGAATGGCTATTTTTTGTATGTACTAAATTTTCTTGTGAGTTCTTACAGTCCACTTCCCCCTGTAGCATAGTTGAGAATAGATGAAAACTTTTTCTTTAAGGAAAAGTAAATCACCTGGTGTTGCAACTAGTGTACCTCTCCCTGTGTGGTCTGTTTTCCTGATGTATGAGTGAGTAACCGCTCTGAAACCTGTTCGTGGCAATGTGCAACTTAATATTTTATTTTATTTTATTGACAATGTCATTTCTAAAAAAAAATATGTATAAATAGTGTTAGATGTTAAAAGCTTTCCAAGTTTGTTTGCCAATCTATTACCATAAGTAAAGGGTTTCAGCTTATTTAAGGTGCAAGAAACTCAGGCTTTGAGATAAATAACACTGTCAGCAGCTCCAGTAACAAGAGAAAAATATCTAGGAACAAGGAATGGGTGTAAGACATATGTTTAACACATTACCCAAGAAATGGGAATGACTCAAGAAGACAGACTTGGAAACAAAGGGTCATGCAGCTTCAGCTCTCTCCCCTCTTCCACTTTGCCTCTCCCATTCTTCAAACTGACTATCCTGTTTTCCTTCTTTGAGACACAGTCAACACTGGGAAATTCAATTGAGCCTATCAGCACCAGCAGAAGTGTAACCACAATTAATACTCAAATGTTCTTATGTGCAAACAGGTGATCTGAAATGGAAAGTTACAGATCTTACCTCTTAGGAAAGTTGGAGTGTTGTTACCCAACCAATTAAAAATGATGATTCATCTAAACCATATCCTATTCAAGATCCCTTATTCTTGGAATATTAGCCCTAAGCCAGTTTGGAGAGACATTTATGATTGGGGGCCCATTCTCTGTAGTTCCTCCTATGCATTCTGTTTCATGAGCTCCCTGGGTAAAAGGAAGAAGCAGAGCTAATTTTCCCCCTCAAACTCCCAGCCAAGACCCAGACCCATGTTTTCAGGTACTAGAATGAGGTCAGTTCCAACTCATTCCTTCAGTCCTCTTATCTAAACTATGAGAATATGTAGTTCTGCATTTGCCAATGTACTCTTAGGGTCTGACACTACTCTTCTCAAATACTTCAAAGACATATTTTATGTAAAATTTTCTCTACTTATTCATATGAACAAGCATCTACTTTGGCTTACTGGCTTGTGCATATTGAGTATGACCTTGCCATTTTTTTCTAGAAATCTGATTTCTTTCTTCCCAGAGGAGAGATTCCTATCACACCTAGAACATGGCATTATATCCTGCAACATGTATGAGGAAATAAATCCATGAGGTTGCTCTAGAGCCAATTAAGGGTTCTGCTATGGCATTTGGAATGTTTGGTGTGGCATAAACCTGTATTGCATTGGCACTTTCCATGCCAATAGGACTGAGAACCCCACTGCTTGGAACTAATTCTTTACCCAGGTAAGCTCCTTCCACTCACTGCAAACCAATGAGGTCAAAGCAGACCTTTGCCTGCTCACAAGACAGGCAGACACAAAATCCCAAGTAAGATTAAATGGATAATATTTTCTTTATGACAAGTTCTGACTCTTTCCATGTATTGAGATATTCATGAATGGAACATCAGATCTCCCTGAGATGTCTGTATTTCCTGGAACTGAAATTTCTTCCCCAAAGTTTGTGTTAAATTCTTTTTAAAGCATAGGTTTGTAGAAAAGTACATGTCTACTTAAGAAAGTGCTAACTTAAAAAGATATGTATCTTATTATTTACTGAAGTTTCAATTAAATTAAGTATTTTCTCTTCTTTATCTGCCATGAACTTTAAGGGCAGAGAGTAGGGAGATTAGTCTTTCTTAATCTTATATAACAGTTTGTCTTCCTGTTTCTCACACAACTATTATATGAGCTTATTTTTTGAATATCAAATGAGAAAAAAATGCAAAAGTGTTTCGAATAAAGGAAATTGCTAAAAATGTTAGGGAAATTAATATTCTTATTATAACATACATGAGTTATAATCCACTTTTCAGCTCCTGCTTCCAACACTAATTTCAGGAATTTATATGCATACTCATGCATACATATGTACTTGGTAGTTTGCAAGGCACTTTTTTGGTTTTATTTCAATCATTTAAGCATCAATTATTGATATTTAAGTACTATATGCCATGCAATATTTGAAGCAGTTGGGGTGTCTCAAATAATAAAACCAACAAAAATTCCTACCTTTATATTTTGAAGAGGGAGATCATTCAGAGAAAATAAATATAATAATTAGGCTGTGGGGTGGGTTAAAAAGTAATAATACTAAAAATAAAAAAATTATAGAAGTGTGAAGAGACAGGGGGCCCCATGTGGTAGCAAGCAGTTTGCATTTTTTCAGGTTGGTTAGTTACAGCAGTCCTTATTAAGAACGTGAGAGTTTAGCATAGACTTGAAGGAGATGTGGAAGTTAATGGAATTTACAGCATTCCAGAAAGGGGGAACAATTAAAACAAAGACCCTCAAGGCAGGAGCTCATCTGCATGGATGGGGACAGCAAGGAGTCTGTGTGACTAGAGTGGACAAAGGAGAACCCAGCAGATGAGGTCAGACAGGTAATGGGAAAACAGGATAATGCAGGATATTGTGGGGAATATTACTCTAAATAAAATGGGGAACAATTGCAAGGTTTGAAAGAGCACAAAGTTTTATGTCTCATGTTTGAGATGGGTCTTGCTGTCTGCATGTTGAGCATATGTCATGTGAATAAGAGCAGAAATGGGAATCTTTCAGCTGCTATGGCACTGCTTCACTCAGACAGTGGGGGATGGTGTCTGACTTGGATGGCAGTGGTGAGGGGGTGAGAAGTGATGAGACACCAGATATATTTCAGAGATAGATACAGGTATTATAGAATATGAGAGAAAAAATGGAGTCAAGGATAAATTTAAGGATTTTTTTCTGTGAAACTGAAATTATGAAGTGTGGTGAGGAGGGTAGTAATCTAAATCAAGAGTGTAGATTTTGATATGCTTGGCTTGAGAATTACTAGACTATGGTATTTAAAGATGTCAGGCAGAATGGACTCAGAGTAAAGGTTGAAAAACTATGCCCTGAGAACTCCAATATCAAGAAAAGAGTGAAAAATAATGAATGTAGCAAAGGGAATAAGGAAGAAAACAAGCAAGATGATGAATAAGTCCAAGAGAAACTAATGCCTTGGAAACCAAGTGAAGAAAGCAAGTAAATTTTTCTGTTTTGTTTATACCTCATGTGACAATGGCTATCATTTGAGGAACAAATGCACAGATCTCACCTGATAAGACAAGGCTTGTTCTTTCCTCTTGGCCAGTTAGAGGGTTTCCAAGGTAGCAAGTGACAGTCCCAGGGTGGACATCACTGAGAAGAAGGGTCATCTTCATGTTGAACAATTCATCTCTATCCTGTGAGTGAGATTTAGATGCAGGCAGGAGGAGCTCTCCTCTACTGTCTCTCCATTCCATTTCAGGCTGTGGGATCCAACCTCCTGAATGACATTCCATCATAAGACTTTTGGTATTGGGGGGATGCAGAAAAATCTGTATGTCTGAGCTTGTAGCTGGTTGGATACAAAGAGGGGAGCAATATTGTTAGGTAAAAGGACATCATTGCCCTGTGTACATGTATGAATGCACAGATGGTGTGATTCTACTTTGTGTACAACCAGAGAAACAATAGCTGTACTCCATTTGTGCTCAATGAATCAATAAGCAAATAAAAAAATTAAAAAATAAAAGTGAGAAAAGAAATTAAAAAAAAAAACAAAGGGAGATCAGTAGAGTACAGGAAAGGGACCAGGAGTAGAGAGGAGGAGAGGGAAAAGAGAAATGCTGGGTAATGACATTGGCCAAATTATATTGTTATATTGTGTGCATGTACAAATATGTAACAATGAATCCCAGTATTATGTATATCATTATGTACCAATAAAAATAAGGAAAAAGAAAATTTGAAAAAAAAAAGTAATGGAACAGAGCAAAAATAAATAAATAAATAAATAAATAAATAAATAAATAAATAAAATTATC
>JAJEJO010037178.1:0-15802 GCA_020662805.1 Glaucomys volans
GTAGCCTACAGTTTAGCAGGCATCAGACCAGTCTTTGAGGCTGTCTGTCAGTCTGTATTCGTATTTTAATCCTGGAATAGAACCTTCAATGCAAAGTTTCTGTTTTAAGAATCTAGATTCTTGCCAGGCACTGTGGTGCACGCCTGTAATCCCAGCACTTCGGAGGCTGAGGTAGGAGGATTGCAAGTTCAAAGCCAGCCTCAGCAACTCAGTGAGGCCCTGTCTCTAAATAAAATACAAAATAGGGCTGGGGATGTGGCTCAGTGATGGAGTGCCCCTGGGTTCAATTCCCAGTACAAAAAAAAAAAAAAAAAAAAGAATCTAGATTCTTTTCTCCCTTCCTTGGAAATGTGAGTCCACTTCACATTGTGTAAATATACAAATACAGGCTTTATTATAAAAATAGAAAAAATTAAACCTACAAGAAGGCCAAGTTCTTAAAAGAGTTTTGGGATGTTGAAGGGGAACTGTGGACTAAATGATCATCCCCAACACAGCCCACACTTTTTTTTCCCATAAATGTGGATTGACTCCAGGGTTGCTTTTCCACTGAGCCACATCCCCAGTCCTTTTTATCTTTTATTTTGAGACAGGATGTGTCTGAGTTGGTAAGACTGGCCTTGAACTTGTGATCCTCCTGCCTGTACATCCCAAGTCTCTGGGATTAACACCACCTGTGCTCTTGCTGCTTTAGGTGGTAAGTGACCAACCACAGCTCAATGCTTTGATTAAGAGGATACGATCAGATATAATAGATTTCCTGGAAAAGTTTTCCCTGGGCTGGTGGATAAGTAATCAGATTTTAATTATTTTATTTTATATTTTTTATGCAAACGGATGCAATTGAACAGATTACTAGGAAGTTATTCTAGTTGCTAGAGGGCAGTGTTATACATCAAGTGAGTGTTTCCAAACTTGTACTGTCCTCTGGTTTGTGAAGTTGGGAACAAGAAGATCCATGTCAAAGGAATCTGTTCTCATGGTTCTCAGATTAGGCGGCGTGTGTGGATTGAGATCCACCTAAAGAAAACTCACTCATAGGTGAATCACTTGGACATACTGAACTTTTCTGATCATGTCAGAACAATATAAAGAGCTTGAGATCAAGTCACACCCACCCCCTGGGAGTTAGCAGCAGTCTTAAAGTATGGATTCATAAATGGACTGTGAGGTGATCATTAATATTAGTTGCTGCCATTTTTTAAATTCCTAATGAGCTGATTTTCTACATCTAATCCTTGAAGCAACTTGGTGAAGTCAGGCTAATGTCCTGTTTTATGGGCAAGGGAACAGACTGATGCTGTGTGACTTGTGCCATGTTTAGCTAACATGCAGTAGAGTTGGGATTCAAACTTGAGGCTGCCGGCTTCAAAGACCCTCCTTTATATGTCACCCTGTAGGTCTTACAGTATTCCCATTCTTGGAGTAATGTCAATTCCTTTGCTAGTATTATGTGTGCCATTAAAGTAATTGAAATCATTCTCTGGAATTCTTTCTTACATTTAGAATGTTCTAGATCTTATTCCCTGCTACAGTTGTATTATTTCCCTTTATACTAGGTGGCTTCTACAAATATGTCTCACCAACCTTTTTCTAAGTTGCTATTCAGTGATTGTCTTCAGAGCAAGAATTGCTAAAAGGGTTAGTTTAAAGATAAAAAGTTATATGCAGGCCAAGCATGGATGGGGGGAGGGATATCAGATGTGGTTGATAATTGCTTTGAACTGTTAACTTGGTTTTTTTTCCCCCAATAGTAGGGATTGAATCCCTGGGTTCTCTATGACAGCTGCATTCCCAGCCCTTATTTTTTAAAAAAAGATTTTTTTGAGATGACTTGTTAAGTTGCCCAAGTTGACCCCAGACATGTGGTCCTCCCTCATCAGCCTCCCTGGTAACTGGGGTTACCTGTGTGCATCACCATTCTCAGCTACACTGTGTAACACTGTGTAACTTTCAAAAATAGCTTCTCAAGGAGAACATTTCCACATTTTTCATGCTCCCTAGGAGTTCTGGTCTTTGATCTCTGTAAATCAGTAACAGTGGAACAAGTAAGTAGGCAAGAAGATATTGATACTTCTCTGTAAATGATGTCTTATCATTTTCTCCCAGAGCCAAGATTCTGAAACCACTCATGCTTTGTTAAAGCCAGTTATGAAGAAAATTGGTTGGCTTTCTCATTTGGAGACCCACACAAGCCACTTTTAGACCTGGCTGGTGTATTCATCCAGAAAAAAAATTGTTAAATGCACACCAGTACCTCTGAGGTAGCCACAGGCTTTCGTTTTATCCTGAACTATTAAGTCATTTTTCTCTTATGTTCTTAGAGTACGTTTCAGAGGCCAATTTGCTCTCAAAAGAAAATTGCTATTTAATGACATCTGTTAAGTTTTTACATTAAAATGTATCCTGCCAAGGGTTGACTGTCACTCTGAGTGACTGTGGCTGTGACCGCCTACGTTGGCATGATGTATTAACTCCCTCTGTCCGAGCAGAACTGGAGCTGCCAAACTGTGCCACCCAGGAGTACTATCTCCAAAGCTCCAGATGTTTTGTTCTTTTGTTCTTATCTTGCCTTCATTTGGGTTGCAAACACAGGAGAGATGTGGATTCTCAACATCTGCAGAGAAACTTGGAGTTGGAGCAAAATCACCAGCCAGAAGAAGCCATTTAAAGTTCAGAATCATAAGAAACCCAAAAAATAATGTATACATAAGTAGAACAAGATTAATAGTAGACTCCACACACAGTTTATTTCTAAGGTGGCTCCTAACTAGAAAGTGTTTTGAATGACTTTTTGACCCTGGGCAAGAGTCCCCTCTGATGTGATGGAAAATATCAACACTATCATCAATATCAAAATATCATTAATATAATTAATTGTGAGTTGAATGTTGTTTAACATCCAGATCATGAATATTTATAGAAGTAAAATTTTAGCTGGGAGCTCATCCTGCTTAGGAAACAGTTTTACATGCGTCCATGACTTGATTTTGTAAAGTAGTTGCCAGGTCTAGAAGTGTCGTCACTAAAATTCACATTCAGTCAATCAGGCCAAATGTCAATGTTAGGTCGAATTGGGCAGCTGCAGGGGGAGGGAACAAGATCACCTAGCAACACACTGTGCCAGAAGTGACCAATGAGGCAGACCTGCTGACCCTGACGTCCACCTTGGGTCCACCTTTTCCTGGGCAGGACCCCTTGACCCCTTTCCTCTGTATAAAAACCCTGAGCAGCCAAAGCCACGTGCGATTTCTCCTGGCTCTCCCACCCCGACTTTCACCCCGAGGGGGCTGGAGATTTCACCTGGGACACACATTCCAATAAAATCAAGCTACTACTTTTATCTGACTCTGGTGAACCCGCCTGGTGAGCTTACTTCTTTTGACACCCACCGCCTTTGGGAGCTTTACACACTCCCCTTTCACGGGTTTTACATTTGGTGCCCGAAACCTGGGAGAGAGCTTGGACTTCTAGAGGTCCACTCTCTCCTCCAAAGAACCAGAAGTCCCTTTTATCTGGCCAACAGAACTGGGTAAGTGGCTTTTTCTACCCTCCTCCAGTCACTCTCCCATCACCGGGTCTGTCCATAAATCCCGCGCGCCACAGACCCCCCTGCCCTTTGGGCACGGAAGCCTGGGAGACGTCCCAGACTCCGCTGGCCCCCCATTTTCTCCATTCTGGGCCCCCGTGGACCAGGAGACGTCCTGATCCATGGCTGGTCCATTCCATTTTTCAGGCGAACCACGACCGGAGGAGGACGCTCCTCTTGTTCGTATTCACTCTTGGAGTAAGGCTGGAGGACTCTAGGAAACACTCTGCTCCCGCCCCGAGGCGACTGCGTAACCTTTTGGTCGCTGCTACTGCGATTTCGCTAAACAGACACGTGGAGCCTTGATTTTGTTGAAATCTGTGTCCCTCCCGCCCCCCTCCTTTTTCTGTCCGCTTCCCTACTTAAATCGCCGCTTTCTTTTCCTCCATGTTTTTTGGACACACGGGAAATGCCCTCTGCTCCCGCCCCTTGGCATTGGCCGAGACTGCATGTCCATCAACTGTGCGCCCACCTCTTTCCCCTGCCGCCTCCTCTGTATTCCATGCCTCCGCCGCATAGCCACGTGACCAGCACACAGCTCCATCTCTCCACCCCCGCTGCGACCTGCGCGGGACTCCGCCAAACACGGAGTTGGCTATTTCACCCCTCTGCCAGCATAGCTCGCGCAACCAGGGCTGCAAAGAAGCACTTTCCCTCCGGTGCGCTAGTTTTCGCTCGCAGGCTCCGCAAAGGTGCGGCGATAGAGCCTTTGCTTCTCTGTTCCCCCCGCCAAACCCCGCCCGGGGGGCCTGGCTTCCAAACACTCCTGCGAACTGCTACTCTTCCCCTGTCTCTTTGGCCTTTGCCCATTCGTGTCCACAGGTGCTAGAAGTCGTATGTTCACCTTGTGGAAGCCGCTTTGTGCTGAAACCTGATGGATGCTGCAAAGCCACTTATGCAGTGCAAGTACAAAACCACCACCACCTAATTCCAAATATGCTTGCTTAATTCCTCACTCACTTTCATCTTTCTCTGACTCCTTTACTTATATTAAGTGAGGGAAATTACCCAAAATCCAGAACTGCTGTACAGAAGTCCACCAACCCCTATTCGAAATCTGGTAAAAATGGCCTTTAAAGAACAATGCCTGAGAGGCAAGCTTATTTACAGAAAAAGGTAACACTCCAGTCCAGTCCCTGGTAGTTAACCTGTGGCCTGTTGCTCCAGCAAGAACTCCGAAGGAGGACCAGCTGTCCTTTCTGCCAGGGTCAAGCCATGACTCCAACCAAGTCATCTCCACAAGCAAACAAGCAGGACACACTGGAAAACTGACTACCCTATGTCTGGCCCCTCCCTAGCGCCTCTACGCAGGGGTGTGACCAGGCAGGTGGTACCTTCCCCTCAACTGCTGGGATTCAAAGAAGACTAAAGAAGCCTGGACTCGAGGATCGCTGAGCCCAGGGCACACTCCAGAGTGACCATATGGACACAGGAGGTACCAATTCTGTTTTGTTTGCCCACTCTGGGCATTTATTTCCTTCCCAGGTTTCAGTTATGGGAATTGATGGAAACCCTCCAAGCCAAACAGAACAGCTAAGTTAGCCTGTACCCTGGAAGGACATTCTTTCACACACTCTTTGCTGGTTATTCCTTACTGTCCAGTCCCCCTCCTAGATAGAGATGTTCTCCAACTTCTGGGAGCCACCCTACAACTTTTTCCCAAGCGTATTACTACTCACCTTCTTCTAACTCTGTTTCTTACATTCTCTTGCTCTCCCACACCACCTTTCATACTGTTACCCCCAGACCCAGCTGACCCCCAAGTCTGGGACATTTCCAAGCCAGTCATTGCCTCCCACCACAAGCCAGTCCTTATCTAACTAAAACCTCATGCTAAGTTTCCTTCATGTCCTCAGTTTCCAGGAAGGACTTAAACCCATCATAGGTCACTTACTCAGGGACTCCTCATCCCTACTGACTCCCCCCGTAATACTCCTACATTGCCTGTATGTAAACCCTCAGGGGCCTATCGCTTGGTCCAGGACCTCTGCCTAATTAATGAGGCAGCTCTTCTCATCCACCCAGTGGTTCCTAAACCCTTACACTCTTTTCTCTCACATCCCCCCTTCAACCACTCGCTTCACAGTCCTAGATCTTAAAGATGTGTTCTTTACAGCTCCTCTTCACCCTGACTCGTATTACCTCTTTGCCTTCACATGGGAGGATCCTACATCCTTTAGGTCTTGACAGCTGACAGTGAACACTTTTCCAGGTGAAAACTGGCAGATTGATTTCACCCATATGCCCAGATGCAAGAAAGCTCCCTTACTTACTTACCCTGGTTGATACTTTTTCAGGCTGAATAGAAAGAAACCTTCCCTACCCCCAGGGAAACTGCTGACATCGTCTGCTGTCCTCATTGAGCAGATTACTCCCAGATTCAGACTTCCTGCATCCATCCAGTCCGATGAGAGTCCAGCCTTCACCTCTCAGACTGTTCAACTAGTCTCCAGAAGCCTCGACATCACCTGAAGACTCCACAGCACCAACCCCAATCCTTGATGGTAAAGTTTACACAGGGACAACAGCCAACCGTCCCAAGGCTTCACTTAGAATCTAAAAGTTTATATTCAGGTGGTTCCTCAGCTTCACCTAACCATCCAGGAGTAGAGAAAGGAGATCCAATGCCAAATCAACGCAGCTATTCATCCTAATGCTAATCCTTTCTCAGGTCTTACTCTGATACATCAAGGTCTTTGACTTCTCAATCTCTTTAGAGTTAATAACATCTCAGATTGTTTTCTTTGTGCGGGTTTGGACCGGACCCCCCTAACAGCCGTTCCTATGAGTACCCCCCTTAATACTTCCTCACAGGCTCACAGGACCCCTATTCACCTTTGGAGAGTTCCCCTTATTACAATTCCTCAGAGAACTTTGCGTACTGTTACACTTTCTCTAACTCAGTACCTTGCAACTAACCCATACAGGTCTCTTCTCCCACGTTTGCTCCTCCAGAATTCCTTTTCTGATGTAATGGTAAAAAAAAAAAATAGATCCCAATATGCCCGTTGCTTTCTGTGTGCCCTCTTCTTTAGTTCCTCAAGTGACTCTGTATACTGAAGCTGAATTAATCTGACCTGTTCAAACCCTGGTTTCCCTACAGAGACAAATAACATCTGTTACCCAAGTTTCCTTACAGAACCACTGAGCCCTAGATCTTCTGACAGCGAACAAAGGAGAAACATGCCTATTCCTAGAGGAAGAATACTACTAATGCATCAATGAAAACAGACTGAGAAACTGGACTCATTGAGAAAACTCTTCTGCATCTGAATTTGCCCAGAGCTGCTTGAGTGAGGTTGCCAGAATGCCATACAACCAAATGCTCCTGCACCCTGATAGCCGCCTCCCCACCGACCTAGACCCCGAAATCTTTTTTTCCCATGATGCTCCCAACCATGCAGGAAGTAGCCAGACAGACTCCGGTGCCCTATATCACCAAAAAGGTCGGAATGTTAGGTCGAATTGGGCAGCTGCAGGGGGAGGGAACAAGGTCACCTAGCAACACACTATGCCAGAAGTGACCAATGAGACAGACCTGCTGACCCTGACATCCACCTTCGGTCCACCTTTTCCTGGGCAGGACCCCTTGACCCCTTTCCTCTGTATAAAAACCCTGAGCAGCCAAAGCCACGTGCGATTTCTCCTGGCTCTCCCACCCCGACTTTCACCCCGAGGGGGCTGGAGATTTCGCCTGGGACACACATTCCAATAAAATCAAGCTACTACTTTTATCTGACTCTGGTGAACCTGCCTGGCGAGCTTACTTCTTTCGCCACCCGCCACCTTTGGGAGCTTTACACACTCCCCTTTCGCGAGTTTTACAGTCAAATTGTAAGATGAATAACCTGTAGGCCATCTAAACACTTGGAAACAATCTTCTTTCTTTCCTTTTAAAATTTCTCCTATTGGTCCTAAGTAGTTGTGTATGTGGCAAAAGTCAAGGTTCCCCTATTCCTTGTTAGATTCACCCAACCTGAGATTGGAAGCAAAGTGGATCTAATTTCAATTAGCTCTGGCCTGGGAGGGTTCCCACACATTCATCATGAGCCACTTCAACAGCCAGTAGAGCCCTGCATAGTAGGTGCTTGTACTCCCAGCTGTTTGGGAGGCTGAGGCAGGAGGCTCACTTGAGCCCAGGAGTTCCCTGCCAACCTAGGCTATAACAGCGAGACCCTGTCTCAAAAATAAAAAGAAAAATCAAATGGATGTTGAGGTTGTCCCATGTTTGGGGCCTTGTCTCCTTTGGATCTTGGGCTCTAGTTAAGTCTAGCATTCTTAGGGGGTCGCTGACAGGGTTGATAAAAAGAAAATTATAAGGTCTGCCATGGACAGTTATTCTAAAGGGCTGTCTTCTGGAAAGAATCCACAGAGGAAGTTTCAGGCAGGATTTGCCCCTGGTTTTATTCCATCAAACACCTGATTTCTCACTCTGCTTTCAGTTTCCTTTCCCTAGAAGGAAGGCTTGGGAAAGGTGGTGTATTATGATCTTCAATTCGAATTCCTTTCCAGAGAGAAAAGCTCTTGAATTCCTTTCGGTCCAGCACCTCCCCTCCCTCTTTGGTTCTGCTGATTTCCTTGCTAATGTGAGAGCTGCTGCCTGCTGTGCCTTCTTTCTGGCTATTACCTTCATTAATGCATTCAGTCCTCTCTGTAATCCTGCAGGGCGAAGCCTGTCTTGATTTCCACTCCACAGGTGAGGAAAACTGAAGCAGAGTCGTCAGGCTGCTAGTAAACTGTGGAGCAGCACGCGCCACGGAGTACTTCGGAGCTGGACCCATAGCCAGGACTCTCTAATTTCCTCAGGTTTATGAAATCAGCGTTTTGCCTGGTTCTTGTTTGGGTTTGGTTTCTGTTTGTGCAGGACTGGGGATTGAACCCAATGCTGCTCTCCACTAAGCTAAATCCCCAACCCTTTTCATTTTTATTTTGAGACAGTGTTTCACTAAATTGCCCAACCTGACCTCAAATTTGTGATTCTGCTTCAGCCTCCTGAATAGCTGGGATTAGGAACGTGCACCACTGTGCCTGGCTTTTATCTAGTTATTCCATCTAACACGGTGACTTTCTTTTTTCTCTCATGGCACCTCTTACCTCTCTACCTCTCCCTACTCCCATACCAATCTCTTCCCTCTTGCTTTGTAGCAGCACTGCTCAGGTAAGAAGTATTAGTGGCCACTACAGTCTCAGAGTGGCTTAGAGATTCTCTGTTCCCTTGAGAATGTTCTTAACTCACCCTCAGGAGAAGGTGTGATAGCTTGGAATTCCAGCATGTGAGGGCTCCTTTTTCTCCTTCCTTTTGTTGGACCTCTCCAGCCTATTGCACATCCTACTCTCTGCTCCTCCAGTTCACATGGCCCAGCTACTCTCAGAGCTCCCATAAACCCCTGGACTAGCTCATCACTGTACACCATTTTGTTTTTATGTGGCTAAGCAGCTTGAGTGCAGGTGACATCTATCTCATTCTTTAACTCCCCTGTACCTAATACAGTGTCTGGCATGTAATGCATATTCAGCAAGGGGTTTGCTAAAAGGAGTGATGTGATCTTTCTCCACAAAGACCCCTCTCATACCAGGTTTGGTGGCACACACCTGTAATCCCAGCAACTCAGGAGGCTGAGGATCGCTAGTTCAAAGCCAGCCTCAGCACCTTAGTGAGGCTCTAAGCAACTCAGCAAGACTCTGTCTCTACATAAAATATTAAAAAGGGCTGGGAATGTGACTCAGTGGTTAAGTGCCCCTGGTTCAATCGCTGGTACAAAAAAAAGGACCCCACTCAAACCCCATCTCTTCTAGGAACTGCCCCAGTCTCCTCTAGTTGTTATTACTCTTTGCTCCTTTATTGTCCCTTGGTAACTGGCACCTCAATTCCAGGACTCAGTGCAGACTGCCCTGGAGTCATTGTTTCTGTAACAAACTTTCCATCCTCCTGAAAAAGTATTAGAGGAGAAGAATTCTGCTTATTTTTCATTTTGTCCTTCACAGGCACTCAACATCCAAAGACCTGAAGTAACACTTTGACAAAAATACACGCCCTGAGTATCATGTTCCAATCATTTAACCTTAAATTGGAAAGCATCTAATTTGAAAATTGCAAAATGATTTCCTTCAGGCATCTGAAATTATGTGTAAGTGTGATCAAGTTGGGTTTTCTACTGCAGCATTGGCTTATTTGTACAGTTTATAGTGAAAATGGAGCTTAACTCCAGCCAACTAGATTCAGAGAATTCTTGCTCTCAGAAATATCTTTTACAGAACCAGTGCTTTGTCAGAGCACTGGACCCTAATCATAAAAATAAAAGATTTTGGGGCTGGAGCTGTAACTCCATGACAGAGTGTTTGCCTAGCATGCATGAGGTACTGGGTTCCATCCTCTGCACCACGTGAAAGTAAAACAAATAAAGAAATGCGGTCCATCTAGAACTATAAAAATATTTAAAAAAAATAAAAAATAAAATAAAGGATTTTCATTAGAGACATTTTGAAAATAAGGAAAAGTATAAAAAATATGGAAAAGCTCATGATTCGGCTTCATAGAGGAAACATTTTGTTATATTTCAGTGTTTTTCCTATAAATACATTGGAGTCATACAGGTGAATATATTGTTTTACTTATTTAATATGTGAAGAGCATTTCCTAAGATGATGATTATTCAAAAATCTGATTTTGGGGGTGAGGGTGCTGGGGATTGAACCCAGGGCCTTGTGCACAAACTGTCACTGATCTGTACCCCAAGCCAATAATCTGATTTTTAACTTTGCAAGAAGTTTAAGAATATACATTTGTGTAATTCTCTATTGGGCATTAGATTTTGTCCTTGAATACTATATCCTTGCACAAATATCTGATTTTTTTTTTAGCATAACCTTCCTAGATGCAGAATACTGAGACAGCAAGGACGAAGGGTGAACGTGTTAGGCTGAGTGACGGTCATCAGGCACAGGAGGCCACTTACTCCGTGACTCTGCATATGAAACGTCCAGAACAGACACTGACAGGAGCAGACAGGCGGCTAAGGGGGAGCGGCGACTAATGAGTCGGCTTCTTTATGAGGTGAGGACATAAAGGCGTTGTGGAATTTGCGATCGTGGCTGCACAATTTTGTCCAAATAGGAAAAACTCCTCCAGGTTCTCCAGCAGCGTTTCTGAGGCCAAAGTAACTGCGGACAGACAGATGGCCGGTGGGAGGCGCTCTGCGTTGGCGGCAGGGGAAGCAGGAGGCGTTGGCCAAGTCTCCCAGCCGCCTCCAGCCAGGCTTCCGGTGCCGCCTCTGCCGCTGCCGCCAACAGCGCCGCCTGCTGGACACCGCCGGGAACACCTCGCCCGACCTGAGCACCTGCGCCCCTGTGCGGTCACTAGTGGCTTTTCCTCGCTCCAGGCCAGGTGGAGGCCCTGCGTGAGTGGAACCCAACTTGCAAGTTCCAGATCTTGAAACTTTTCTCCCCCACCTTTATCTCTTGTTTTCTTCGGAAAATTTTTGAATGTATAAGAATAATAGATAGTAACAATGGAAACAACCAGCAACATTTGTCAGGTCCTTCCTCATCATTTTAATCCTCCTAATGCTAGACCAAGTACCATTAGCCATGTGTGGGCATGAGCTCAACCAGGTCATGCAGCAGCTTTGTAGCAGGGCCAAAACAAATACCCCCAGGTAAGCCAGGCGGGTGGGGCATGACTGTGATCCCAGCACCTCAGGAGGCTGAGGCAGGAGGATGGACAGTTCAAAGCCAGCCTCAGCAACTTTGTGAGGCCCTGTGCAATTTAACAAGACCCTGTTGCAATATAAAATTTAAAAAGGGCTGGGGATGTGGCTCAGTGGTTAATCACCGCTGGACTCAATCCCCGGTACAAAAAGCTAAAAAACCCCAAACCTATCTACACTCCAAATTGCACACCCTCCCTCCCGGTGTGAGGAGAAGCTGTCCCCAGCTTTACTCCACCGGCATGAGCGTTTTCTGTACACACAGAGCATTACATGCTCTCATTTCCAGCCTTGCTTTCACGTTGCTGGAATTTTCAGGATTGGTACTGATGACATAAATCTCCAGCTAAGGCTGTTGCAGATTAACTCTTAGGCTTCCCTGCCATTACTGGTTTCCTTAATTGACCAGGGTGTTTCCTTTCCTCAGATAAAAACTGAGATGATGAGCCCTGACAGCACAGATTGATTCATATTTTGAGAGTTTTTTCCTTCCACAAATTTCCATGCAAGAATAATAGGGAAACAGTGAATTTTGAATCTTCACCATCCAATTGTTTTCCAATAGAGTTGAAGGAGTTGACACAGCCGCTGAAATGGTTGTGAGTGACACGTTGTCATAAGAATTAGGTACTACCATGCATTTTTTTTTTTACTTTTCTTTATTTTTCATTATCTTTTTTTGAGTGATGAATATTAAAAAAAAATTTCATACATACATATTTGGTCATAATGTCTGTCTCAGTCTATTGTCCTTCCCATCCTCATCACCCCACCACTCCCCTCACCCCCTCTAAACAATCTGAAGTTCCTTCATTCTTCCCCAACTACTCCACACTATGAATCAGCATCCCCTAATCAGAGAAAAAATTTGGCCATTTCCCCATGCATTTCAAATATATTATCCATTTATCTATTGCTGTAAAAACAAAATAGGTGGTACTTATTAGTATACCAGGGATTGAACTCAGGGGCACTTAATCACTGAGCCACATCCCCAACCCTGTATTTCTATTTTAGTTATAGACAGGGCCTCATTGAGTTCCTTAGAGCTTCACTAAGGTGCTGAGACTGACTCTGAATTCACCACCCTCCTGCATCAGCCTCCCAAGCTGCTTTACAGGCATAGGCCACAATGCCCAGCCAAAGATGCTTTTTTAAGACAACTGAAATGATACACAAAAGAGAACAGCAAAGAAAAACAATTACCAGCACTCCACCACTGGTGAAGAACTTTCTAAACTTCCCTCACTTATTCACTCTACAAACAGGATGACAAAGTACCAGGCCAAGTGGCCGGGACCACTAGGGACCCAGCAGTAGAACAAAGCCCCTGTGTTTGGAAGTCACATTTAGAAAAGCACAGCTTCATGACAACTCGCCTAGATACAGCCTGAGGAGCCCTGCACACTTGTACTTTTGAAGTGGTTCAGTCCATTCCACCATGGCTGTTGGTGATACCTGATACCATTACAGTGTATAAAATATGATGGTTGCTGATGAACTGAGCATCAGTTTATCACATTATGGCTCAACTTCTCCCCATCAGTCCTTACTGATACCAATTTGGATACTTTCCATTTTCCCACTGTTCTAAATGTGGATTGCATGTGGATTATGTGAGGACCCATATGCTTTCCATATTTGTGTGATTATTTCTTAATCCAAGCCCCTTGAAGACCATTGCTACCTGAGAGTGTGAACATGTGACATCTGGATACATTCCATAGGGATTAGATCATTTGTTCTCCATTGACATTCCCAATACTGAACAGAAGCCCTGTGGGGACAGAAAAAGTAATATCCATCTCAGCTGGCCAGCTGCCAGCTGCATGACTGAGGTAGCCGGAAGAGGTGGGTGCACGCCTCTAATGCCAGCAGCTTGGGAGGCTGAGGCAGGAGGATTGTAAGTTCAAAGCCAGCCTCAGCAACTTAGTGAGGTCATAAGCTACTCAGTGAGACCCTTCCCCTCAACAAAACACAAAACAGGGCTGGGAATGTGACTGAGTGGGTCAGCACCCCTGGGTTCAATCCCTTGAGTCAAAATAAATCAATAAAAAGATTAACAGAACAAAGCAAGCAGATTTCCTTTATGTAAGTTCCATGGGACTTGAGAGCCTTTAGAAATGAAGACCCAAGGAAACAGGGAGCCTGTGTGCTTTCATACTGAGTTGGATGAAGAGTGGACTCTCCTGTAGAGGCACCATGGGACACAGGGGACCTGAGCCTGTGGTCATCAACTGGGGTGAGGAGCAAGGCCCAGTTCAGATTCCTCTCGGTGTCTCTGTCTGTTCAGAAGTGAGGACACATGTTTTCTTTCAGGCACGGGGAGGGCACCCTTGGAGGGGCCTACTTTGGAAGAAGGACAGATTTTGCTCATGGGCTGATTCATGGGAGAAGGTGGGAGAAGACAGCAGTGATCTTGTGTTTGTTTTGTATTGTTTCTCTGTGCTGGGGATTGAACCCAGGGCCTTGTGCTCTAGAGGCAAGAACTCTACCAACTGAGCTATATCCCCGGCCGGTAGCAGGGATCTTTATTGTACTGTCCCCTCAATGGACAAGGTGTCCGGGGTATCAGGCCTGTCTACCCTCTGTGAAAAGGTGCTTT
This sequence comes from Glaucomys volans, assembly GCA_020662805.1. Lineage (NCBI taxonomy): Eukaryota > Metazoa > Chordata > Mammalia > Rodentia > Sciuridae > Glaucomys > Glaucomys volans. Next base: position 13,901 of record JAJEJO010037178.1, read on the forward strand.
TTTATTGTTTTTGTTTTTTGTTTGTTTGTTTGTTTTTGGAACTGAGAATTGAATGCAGAGAGGCTTAACCACTGAGCCACATCCCCAGGCCTTTTTGAATTTAATTTTGAGACAGTCTCACTGAGTTGCTTAGGGCCTCACTAAGGCCTTGCTGAGGTAGCTTTGAACTCCATCCTCCTGACTCAACCTCCTGAGCTGCTGGGATTACAGGCAGGGGCCACCTCACCTGGTAGAAACTTCTGTCCCGGATAAGCTTTGCTCACAATGACTCACTGCCCTCCTTTGCCTTTCTTTTATCAGTGATAAGGTTTCTCTTCACATTTATACTGACTGCATATCATTCCTGTTTTATAGAATTGCACTGCTCAGTGGATCTCTCCTCCTCAGTTCATCAGCAACCATCATATTTTATAAACTGTAATGGTATCAAGTGTGCAGTTTCCCCCTCGGTTATTTTTATGCCTTTAATGATTTTGAAGCATATGAGTTTACAATGTTCATATGGGTCAGTAAATCAGTCTCTTGAGATTTGTGACCAGAATTGGAGATGTGATCATAAACTGATTTTTTTATGGCATTCGCAAGTAAATGGATGGAGCTGGAGACTATCATGCTACGTGAAATCAGCCAATCCCACAAAACCAAAGTCCTAATATTTTTTCTGCTAAGTGAATACTGATCTATAGTGGGGGGTGGGTAGGGAAGGATGAAGGAACTTTGGATTGTACCGATGGGAGTAAGGGGTGGGTTGGGGCTGTGGGGATGGGAAGGATAGTAGAATGAGCCAGACATCATTACCCTATATACAGGTTTAAAAAAATGTTTTGAAATATCATCACTTCAAATAAATGATAATGAAAAATAAATACAAGTAAAAGAAATATGCAGGAAACAGTCTGCATGATTTCAAATTTTTAAAATTTCTCAAGCTTATTTTATGACAGAATACAGTCTATCCTTATTAATATTCTACTTGCCATCTTTGCGTCTAATTGGCTGATAATGTTGTGAAGACTTCCAAGTCATTACACCTTCCAGCAGAGTGAGGGGGTTTAAAATCTCCAAATGTGATGGTGGATTTGGCTTTCTAGTCTTATCAATGTCACTTAATATATTTTGAAATGTTGTTATTTGTACATCACAATTAGGATTGTTATACTTTCTTGAAGAAGTAACTCTATTATGGTTGTGAAAGGTTCCCCTTCATTTCTGAAAATAATTTTTCTTAAAATTTCTTTTAAATTAATAGCTCTACTTCAGAGGTTTCAAGCTTCCTTTCCCAATCTTTTGCTTTGAACCTCGGGTGTGTTGATATGTAAAGTGTGACATATGAATGTAACATACAGTTAGTGCTTCCATTTTAAACAGTTTGAACCTTCGCAACTCGTTATTATGATATAAGGTTCATTTATATTTAAGTTAAGTACTGATACTGTTGGGGAAAAAGAGAACACCTGACATGAGGGTCAGTCAAAACTGGGTCGATGATAGGCTTGATGAAGTAATATTTCTGGAAAGCAGGTTGAAGAGTCCTGCTGTCTGGCTCAGAGAGATTATTGCTGGAAGTTTCTGTTGTGATTCTCCATTCTCCCATGGATCATACGGTACACAATAACAGACCTGTTTCATTGTTTGTCAACACTTTATTTTGCAACTAAAAAGTCTGTAAAAGAGAAACTCATTATTATGTGAAAGTCTCTGTTATGAGACAGGAAGTTTGAATGCTATTTGACTGGTTCGTGCTGCTTTCCAGGATACCTCAGACCGATTCATAATCAAATTCAGGCTCCAGTGTCCATGGGTCTCATTTACTCGGGATTCTGTGACCAGTGGCTGCTGATCACAATGACTGCCAGCCCCACTGCATTAAGAGAAAAGAAAAAAAGGAATGCCTCCTCTGAG
>JAJEJO010037184.1:0-19406 GCA_020662805.1 Glaucomys volans
AACAAGCTGCCACATGCCAGCCCCTACTACTCTGCATACTGGAGATCTCCTCTTTTGCTTTCATTTCCCTGGAGTAATGGAAAACAAGTGAGGCTTCTCTTGAGTGCAATCAATCCAGGGTAGCAGCATTTTGTTGTGATCGGAAGGACTGACAGTTCAATGTATTGGACGTTCTGCAAGTATACTCACTGCAAAAGTATTGACAGGAATTCTTGCACACTTTACTACTGGAAGATTAAAAAGTGAATGTGAATGATTCTTTTCTCTGAGAAAGCATTATTCATGGATTCACAGATTCTGGGGGACATCACCTCTTCCTTTCCCTATACATATTTACACTGTACCTTGCCAATATGATGAGACTTTCCCTAATTAGGGAAACAGACGTCTCCCTGGAAAACCAGCTATTTCTACCACTCTCACTTAAATGAGGTGAAATCAAAACTCAGCACCTCTACTGAGGAATGCATTTGGACCTGCTGTTTGAATTTCCACAAGGAATTGGTCAGGAGTAATGAAAGGGAACAGACAGGTGTAAACACTTTTCACTGAGCAGGGCTTGGTGTTCAGGTGTGATTCATTCCCTCAATCTCCTTTGGTCCCAATAACCAGAGCATATAATATTACCTACAACTGCCTACTTCTCCTATTAAAACAAACCTCCCTGATTGTCTCCTTTAAATGTCTCTTCATTGAGGAGCTGCATCTCCCTCTGTCTTTAAAGGGACAGAGATATGCACTTTTGTCTTCTTGACACTGTAGACATTGGGATTTCAATTGTAGCAAAGGTTTCTGGCTCAATTTTTCTCCTAAGCGATCTAGTGAATTTGAAAGAAATTCCTTGGATCTTCCTGGGATGGTTTTCCTTTGAAGCATATCACATAGTAAGATCTGCAGAACACAGAGTCATCTAACTTAAGAAGTCTCTTCAGATCATGCCAAGCCTCTAGTTTCTCAAGCATACCTCCTCTGTTCAGACAAGTGGACACTAAACACTTGAATAAGGCTCAGATTTAATTGAAAGTCAATTCAAACGGGAGTATTCAGAAGGGAGCTGTGATCCCAGGAAATGCTGCTTCCCCACAGACCTAGATTCCTTAAGATTCAGTATTCCTGAAGATGAGATATCTCTCCAGAATGCAGAGGTTGTAATTGTCTCAATAATATGCTCCAAAGCATAGTGCATCAGCAAGTTCTATAACACAAACATGTTTACCAGGTCCTAAAATGGATTCTTCTCCATTTTTGGATTTTGAAGTAAAGATTGAGCACACATTCGGACTTCATTTTTGCCGTTCACGATTGAATGACATTCCAAGTATCAATGACACTCATGTTTGAGAAGGATATGCTTTCTGGGGTGCACTGCAGTCTCTCTTCAGAACAAGTGGGCTTCAATATCTCAATGTTTCCCAACACAACCTCAATGTCAACTTGAGAACTGAGAGATACCAAGTCAACCCAGGAGCACTTGCCCTAGGTATACTCAGTTTGTCATTCATTGCATGTTTATAGACATCATTTATTAAAGACTTCTAAGAATTGACACTGAATGAATGCATTAGCTTCTGCTGATATCATTCAGTAGACACAAAGTCTATGTAAAGCCTGGATTTCAAGTTTCACTCAAGATCCAGGTACATTTTTTATGAAGCATTTTTTCAGACTTCTGTTAATTTTGAGGGGAGTCATAGAAGGTGCTCTGTAGGAATAGGTAAAGCATGGTAGGTTCTGATTCCTTATCAAGGCCATGAGAAAGATTTAATTCTGATGTTAGTGCAGGGATGACCCAAGAAAGAATATTCAAAATAATCCCATAGAAGAATTGAAATCAGGAACATTTGTTATGTGGATTGATTAGTATGGATGCCTGCAATTATGGCAGAAAACGTCTTGGAATTTTGAAATGATGTAAGATGTCCTCTTCCTGCTCCCTAAGTCCTATCCAACCTTTCATATGTCCATTGATTTATCTGTTTTTCAAGTGAGGAATTCACATTTTTGCATCATAACAGAGGTGCTTCTGTGGAGATTTGTAAGACTGTGCTCCACACTTTTTCCATTGGCATCATAGCATGGTCCACATGCAAATCTGTACTTGTGGAAATTGAAGTGCTTTAGTGCATGTGCTTGGGTGAAGGAAGGTCTCTCCTACCAGGTCCTATGCGAGGAAAACTAAATCTTCATATTCTCAATCAGATATCCCTTCTGAGCTTCAGGGTAGGGTCAGCAATGGGGGAGGTCTTTTAAGTCCTCAGAATTTCACTTGTGGTCAGTAACTCTCCTAGTTAAAAAATTGACCTGGTCCCCACTTCTTGCTCTATTCGCATAGCACTTTGCAGATGAAGAAAGTCCTGGAAAGTTTGGGGAGACCACTCACAAGGACAACATCTTTTACAGACTCTTCACAGAAGTTGGTTTCCTCTCTGACACACTTCTGCATTTTGTACACAAGAAGTATCCATTACACTTCCCTGTTTGAATATGCAATCTATAGCCATTCTACCATTCCTTGCTTTCAAATGGATGCTTGTTCAAGTTTCCTATGATGCTCTGTAACAATGTGGTCATTCTACCCTCATCGGGCACTTGTTTCTTCCCTCAGGTTCATGTTCCTGGAGGATCATTGTTCATGTGTTTGTGATCCTGGCCTACAATAGGCATGATCAAATTACTGGTTAAGGTGTCCTTCAAATGTGCTGAGGGTCTCTGTTGAGACAGTCGATAGTGAGATCAAGAGAAATATACCTTAAATGAGGACCCCTTGCTAAAGTGTTTCTGCATCAAAGGCTGAGTTAAAAGGGCCCCTGGGAAACTATAGCAAGGGACTTTCTGAGAGCACACTAATACCAAGACAACAGCAGAGGTGCTGGAACCTGGTTCATGGACTAAACATAGAATGTCTGCCCTAGATTGGCAGCACCTTGCTATCCTCCATCCTATATGTTTAGTGATGTACTCCCTCCTCCTCACATTGACGAGTTCAGCTGAGTTCCTTACTTGAACTAGGAATCTTTAATGCCAAGTTGCAGCTGCTCCTGTTGGGGCATTCATGGAAATGTGTGTCATTACACCTCAGTTGGTGTGCATTCTCTCAGTTCAAAGTTGACTTAACCCAGCAAGTGACCCTGCATGCTCTGCTTCTCTGAAATGTCATTGCCTATCCTTGCAAGTGGCTTCTAATTCCCTAGATGATTCCAGACTTTGCAAACTACCAAGTGAGTCCATAGCAGCAGGAACATCTTCGTAGGGCCATGGCTCTGGAGTCTGTGCTAGACATGTTGACCCACCTGTGTCCGAGCACACCCACATTCCTCCTTTGCCCACTACTCCTGGTGGGAATCAATTTCTTGCAGGGGGTACCCATTCCCAAGAAATCATAATGCCTCCTTAGACCCAGTGAGCACACAACCCCCTCAATGACAAGGATCATATGGCAACCTGTCAGGTTTCACCAGGATCCCTTCTCTTGGGTGAAGTCTGATGTCTCATTGCCAAAGTGGACAAGCCCATGACACACCCTCGTTCCACTTCTCCTGTGCTAAGACTTTAGGATCAGGATCACATTTGTCACAAACAAGAGACCCCTGGACTCAACTGCTTCATCTTCCTCTTCCCAGCACCGCTGGGTTTGAGCTTTCCTTTTTGTTTATTGTTTATTACTTCTGTAGTTGTTGATGTAGTTTTCTATTATTATTTATATGTGGTGCTGAAAATCTAACTCAGTGCCTCTCACATGCTCAGCAAGTGCTGGATCCCTGAGCAAAAACCCCAACCCATGAGCTTTTCTTCAAGGTTCCTCTGCAGTACCCACAAGAAAAGGAAACTCCCATGACCATGACAAAGCTGTTGCCATTATGTTGTCTAATGGACTTTCAGTGACTCCAGGGCATATATTCACTGCACTTCAATTGACAAGGAGCCATTCTTGAAACCCATGTTGTCCATGACCCAGCAACAAATCCTGGAAGGAGAAAAAAACCTGCATTATCCATCATGAGCCAGAGAATTCCACACCCTTCCAAAGCAAGCTCCCACATGCCAGCCCCTACCATTCTCCATACTGGAGATCTCTTCTCTTGCTCTCATGTCCCAGGAGTACTGGGAAACAAGTTAGGCATTTTTTGAGTGGGATCAAAACCAGAATAGCAGCATTTTGTGGAGAAATGAAGGAATGACTGTTCAATGGATTGGACTTTCTGCAAATATTCTCACTGCAAAAGAATTGACAGGCATTACTGCACACATATCTACAAGAAGGTTGAAAATACATGTGGATGACTTTTTTCTCTGAGCAACCATTATTCTTGGTTTCAAAGATCCTGTGAGACATCACCTCTTTTTTCCCTTTACATATTTACACACTGTGCCTCTCCAAGATGATGAGACATTCCCTAATTTGGGAAAAAGACTTCCCAGGAAATGCAACTTTATAAACCACTCACTTAAATGAGCTGAAATGCAAGATCTAGCACGTATACTTAGGTATGCATTTGGCCCAGCTGCTTTGAATTTCCTCAAGGAATAGGCCAGTAGGAAGGAAAAGAAAGTGTCAGGTGTAAATATTTTTCAGTCATAAAAGCTTGGTGTTCAGCTGTGAGAAATTCCCCCAATTACCTTTGGCCCCAATGATTGGAGCATTTAATATTTCCTACAACTGCCTACTTCTCCTACTGAAACACACCTTCCTGATTTCCTTGAAAAATGTCTGCTCATTGAGTAGCTACAACTCGCTATATTTTCAAAGGTACAGGGATAAACCCTTGAGTCCTCTTGACACAATAGGCATTGTGATTTGACCTGCAGCAAAGGTTTTTGGCTTGATTTTTCTCCATAGCAGTGTGGAGAATTTGAGAGAAATTATTTGGTTCAGCCTGGGTTGTTTTTCTGCAAATCATATCACATAGTCAGGTGCACAAAACATGCAGTCATCTACCTTAAGAAACCTCGTCAGATCACAAACTTGCATATGGACCACTGAATAATGCTTCTGAAAATAAAGTGTGCAGCACAACCTTGCAAATCTAGATAAAATCCTCTCTGTTATGATGCAACAATGAAAACACCATACATGCGACATCCTACCTTGAAAAACAGAGAAAGCAGCATAAGTACAAATGTTGTGAAAGGACTTTGGGTGCAGGAAAAGGGGATCCCACAGTATTTCAAAATTATAGGTGCATATTTGTAGGAATTGCAGTCATCCACACCAATCGTGTCAGGTAACTAGTGTTTCTGATTTCATTACTTCGGTAGGATTATTTGAATGGGATTCTTGGGTCAACCCTGCAATAACACCAGTATCAAATCATTCTCATATCCTTGATAAATTTCAGAACATACTGTTACTCACCCATCCCTATACAGCATCTCATAAGTCATTCCTCATAATGAATAAAATGTCTGATAAAATGTTTCATTAGTAATGAATCTGGATCTGGAGTGACACAGGGAATCCAGTTTATATAGCCCTTTGGCTGCTGAATGATACCAGCAGAAGTAAACTTATGTATTCAGTGCTAATTCAAACCAGTCTTTAATAAGTGATGGCTATAAATATGCAAAGCACAACAAACTGAGTACAGCCAGGGCCACATGCAGCTTTGTTTTGTCTATGTCTCTCAGTTCCCATGTTGATGTTGTGGCTGTGTTGGAAAACCTTGAGGTGTAGAAGCCCAAGTCCTTTACAGAGAGACTGTAGTGCAATTCAGAATTATTCTCCTTAACAAAGAGTAGTGCCTGGGATATTTTGAAATTCTTTCATTACTGGAAGGCAACAATGAAGTCCCAAGATATGCTCTAGCTGAACTTCAAAAACTGACAATGAAGAATAATCCATTTTAGAACTGGATGAACATTTTCATGCTGTAGAATGTGCTGATGTAGTACACTTGACAGCATAATAATGAAACCATTACAAACTCTGTGTTCCTGAGAGTTGTTTCATATTCGGGAATACCGACTCATAAGAAATCTATTTGTCTGTGGAAGCATTTTTCCTGGCACCACAGCTGCTTGCTGATTAATCTCTTTAGAATGGGTTTCCAATTAAATTTAAGACTTATCCAAATGTTTGGTTTTCACTTAATTCAAAAGAGGAGGAAAAGTTGATACTGGAAGTTTGGCATGATCTGAAGAGGCTCCTAAAGGTAGAAGACTGCACATGGTGCAGGCCTGACGATGTGTCTGCTTTGCCAAAAAAACACCCAAGGCAAAGAAAAATACTTTTTATGAAATTATTTAGATGTTTTTGGAGGAAAATCTATCCAGAAACATTTTATTGCCATTCAAATCCCAATGTCTAGGTAGTCATGTGGAAACAGTTTCATCCCTGTCCCTTTCAGAGAAAAGAGAATTGTAGCTGATAAATGAGCAGACAACTATGTGAGGGAACCCTGGAAGCATGTGGCAGTAGGAGACTTAGGACTTTCTAGGAAATATTACATGATCTGATCTTTGGGACTAAAGGAAATTGAGGGAATCTTACACATTTGTACACAAAGTCCTTACCATCGCGAACTGCTCACACCTATCTCTTTCTTTTCTCTCCTGCTCGCTTTTTCTTGAGGAAACTCTAACCAACTGGGTCCAATGTACACCACTGTAGAGGTGCTGATCCATTCAATTTTCAAAAGTCCACTAAGTATGTTTGCAGGAATTCCTATCAACATTATTTTAAGTGAGATTATTTGCAGAAAGTCTGTCTTTGATCTGCCAATCATTCATTTCTCTGCGAAATGCTGCTATGCACTTTTGATGCCACATAGAAATGCCTAAATGGTTTACCAGTGCTCCTGTGTCATGAAAGCAAAGGAGAAGAGAGTTACAGTATGCAGAGTGGAAGGTGCTTGCATGCATCAGTTTCTTTTGGAAGGGTGTGGATTGTTGTGGCTTGTGAAGGAAAATGCAGATTTTTACAATCCCCAGGGTGTGTGGCTGAGTTTGGACAACTTGTGTCTCGAGGAATTTATTAGCTCTCAACCTAGCTGTCCTGCACATACCTCCTGAAGTCACAAAAATTCCAGATGACAGCACAGTTTCATCACAGTTGCCATTGCAAGGGCAACCACTTCAGGACCTGGCTTTTGATGAGGAAATACAGAAAAGGGATGGCTCAGCTCTGATGGTTGGAAGGAAGAGGAAGCAGGCAAGTTGGAGGGGTCTTTTATTTGCCACATAGTGAACTAATCCTCTTAGCCAATGAGAAGAGGAAAATGGTGGGTTGTGGGTGAGGCTGCTATGGAATTGAGACATCTGACTCCATCCAAGATAAGCTACAATGCTGAACCCAAACAGGCTGCCATAATGTTCATATCCTCGAGGGGGTGAAGTGCTCACTTGTCCAAAGAAGGCATCATGATTTTCTGGGAAGGAGATCACACTGCCAGCAATTGTTCCCTACCAGATATAGTGGAAAACAGAGAAATGCATTTGTGCCCAACGTTCTGTGGAACACAAAAAAAGCAGAGGCCACAGGTGCATGGACTTAAGAAGACTTTTCTCCTTTCCTGCAGTCAGTACATTGCTGAGTTGGGAAATTAGACTAGGGCCTTAGTAGACATGCAAAATAATGGCCAATGATGTTTCAGAATACAGGAGCATGCAGGTTTCCTGGGTGGGGTAGGCAAAATCTGACCTGGGAAAATTCACACCAACTCTGGTGTGTTACCACAACTTTTTCATGAATGCCCCACAGGAGACAGCTAGTACCCTGGTCTTCGGATTACTAAGAACAAGTGAGGAGCTGCTAAGCTTCCCAAAGTCCAGAGGAGGGAGTTAAACCCTAATAAATTGAGAATGAGTATAGCATCTTGCTGGCAATCTATTGAAGACCTTCTATGCTCACTCCACTGGCCAGGCCACATGACTTCTGCTGTTCCACACAATAAGGTGTATTCAGATATTTTCTTGCTCTGACTTTCCAAGGAGCCCTTCCTATCACACTTTGATGCAGAAAAAACTTCAGAATGTTTCTTCAATTAAGGTGTAATTCTTTTGACCTGACTATCACCTATCTGGACAAAGACCCTCTGGATAATTCTAAAGACACCTAAACCAACAGTCATAGATACAAGCAACAGTTATGTGTCACAGATGATGGCAATACGATTCTCCAAGAATGTGGAACTGAGGGATGAAACAAGTGCCTGATGCAGAAAGGATGATCATGGACATTGAATGATACAGGAAAATCAGGGTTTTCATAGATCCTGTGACTCTTGAATGATATCAGCGAAAGTTAATTCATGCATTAGTAAAAATTCAAACACATCTTTAACCAATGCTGTCTACAAAAAATGCAAAGCACAAATAACTGAATAATCAAGGGCCATATTCAACTTGGTTTTGTCAACATCTTTCTGTATTCAAGTCGATAATTTGGTTGTGTTGGATTACATTGAGGTGCAGAGGACCACTTCTTTTGCAGAGAGACTAAAGAATGTCCCAGAAAGCTTCTCCCTCACAAAACCTAGACCAGGTGATATTTTGAATGTCATTTGTTTCTGAAAGGCAACAATAGAATTCTAATATTTGCTAAAACTGAGCTTCAGAGCACATTAAGAGGAAATAATCAATTTTAGACTGGTGAGTATTTTCATTTCTTAGAACTTGGTGATCCAATACAGTTTCCAGCATATAAATGAGACCGCTTAGACCTCTGTGTTTCTGAGAGTTGTTTCATCTTCAGGATTGCTGTCCCTTAAGAAATCCAGGTCTATGGGGAAGCACTTTTGGCTAACACCTCATATTCTTATTGAATACTCTCTTTAGAATGGGATTACAATTATAACTGATACTTATCCAACCATTTTGTGTTCACTTGATTTAATAGAGGAGGAACTGTTGAGAATATGGAGGGGTAGCATGACCTGATGAAGCTCAATAAGGTAGATGACTGCATGCTCCTCATACCTGAGTATGTGATATGCTTTGAGGCAAAACCACCCAAGGCACAGCCAAGTAATTTCTGTCACATTCTGTAGATTGCTTTTGAGAGCAATCCACCCAGCATCCTTTTTACAGGATAAATCCCAGTGTCAAAGAAACAAGTGGTCAGAAATATTTATCCCTCTCCCTTTAAGGAACTAGGATGTTGAAGCTGTTGAATGAGCAGCAAATTATCCAAGACACCCATAGTGAATTGAGGAAATAGGAGAAGTAGGAAGTTGGAAGAAATATTATAAACACTGATCATTGGAACCAATGAAATTGAGGGAATTTTTTAAACCTGTACACCAAGCCCTTATAGTACCAAACTTCTCACATCTGTTGCTTTCTTTTCATTCATCCTGGCCTTTTCAGTGAGGAATTTCTAAGCAGCTGGACCCAAGGCATTGCTTATTACCTCAGGTACATGGGTGGTTGGAAAGGGGATTTTTTGGCATTGTCTGTCTCTCTGAAAAAGGGAATTTCTGAAAAAGGGAACTTCATGTGTCACAATACACAAACAGGTATAGAGAATTGGAAGAGGTTATGGATCACAGGATCTATGAAGCCATGAATAATGTGTGCTCAGAGAAACACTGTCCCCATACAGTTTTAAATGTCCAGTGGTTATGTTTGGAGGAATTCCTCTCACCATTCTTTGCAGTGAGAGTATTTGCACAAAATCCTGTCTTTGAACTTTCAGTGCTTCATTTCTCTGCAAAATGTTGTTGCCCTTGTTTTGATCCCAAGCCAAAGTGCCTAAATAGCTTACCAGTGCTCCTGGGACAAGAGAACCAAAAAGAGGATAGCTTTAGCATGCAGACTGGAAGGGGCTGGCATGCGGAAGTTTCTTTTGGAAGGCTGTGGATTGTTGTGGCTTGTGGAGGAAAATGCAGATTTTATTTCTTGCCAGGGCTTCTCTCTGGGTTTGGGCAACTTGAATCTCTATGAATGGCTTGGCTATCATCCTACCTGTGCTGCATTTATTGTCTGCAGTCACAGAAAGTCAACATGGCAGCACAATGGCATTCAGTTTGCCATGACAACAGCAACCTCTTATGGTCCTGGCTGCTACTTTGGAATTATCAAGAAAAAGAATGACCCAGCGGTGCTGGTGGGAGGAAATAGGATGCAGGCAAGTCCCAGGGGTCTTTTTTTGCAACAAAGGGATCCTAATGTTTTACCTGATGAAAATAAGATACTCCAAACTGGTCACATAAAGCCAAAAGAAGTCTTAATTTATTTTTCAGTTGTCCAGTGATGACCACCCTTATACATAAAAATGAGGTGCCGGTGCATCGGACATTAGTTCTTTATCACCAGCATTCATGGGTAGGGGAAGGCCTTAGGGTGGGACTATAGGGTGGGAATGGATTCTACAGGAATGGAAAGGAATTTGGGTGGGCTACAGGAAGGGTAAGGAATTTGAGTGTGTCTATAAGGAGGGAAGGAATTAGGGTGGGACTGACTCTCCCAATGATGTTGGAGAATCCCCCTGGGGAGCACAAAAATTTAACCTGTACTCTGTGGCAATAACACTAACATATTTACCCAAAAGAAGAGGAGTCAGCCTGTATTTGTGGTGCAACTCCACTGCCATTAATACCTCTGACTCCATCCAAGAAAACGTACCCTGCTGAACCCTAACAGGCTGCCATAATGTCCATGTCCTTGAGGGGGTAAAGTGCTCACTTGTCCAAAGAAGGCATCATGATTTTCTGGGAATGGGGACCACATTCCCGACAATGGTTCCCCACTAGATATAGTGGAAAGCAGAGAAATGCGTTTGTGCCCAATGTCCCGTGGTACACAAAGAAAACCAGAGGCCACAGGGGCACGGACTTAGGAAGAATTTTCTCCTTCTCTGCACTCACTCAGTACATTGCTGAGTTGAGAAACTAGACTAGGACTTTAGTAGACATGCAAAATGATGACCTATGATGTTTCAGAGTAGAGGAGCATGCAGGTTTCCTGGATGAGTTAGGCAAAAGTTGACCTTGGAAACATCACCCAAACTCTGTTGTGATGCCACACCTTTCGAGGAATGCCCCACAGGAGACAGCTGGAACCATGGCCTTAGGATTACTAAGAAAAAGTGAGGAGCTGCTGAGCTTCCCAAAGTCCAGAGGAGGGAGTTAAACACTAATAAATTGGGATGGAGGATAGGAACTTGCTGGCAATCTGTTGAATGACCTTGTATGCTCACTCCACTGGCCAGGACACATGATTTCTGCTTTACCCTACAATTATGGTGCACTCAGACATTTTCTTGCTTTGCTTTTCTGAGGCCCCTTCCACCCACCCTTTGATGCAGAGAAAAGTTCAGAATGTGTCTTCAATTAAGGTGCAATTCTCTTCACCTATTGACAGTCAGAACAAAGATCCTCTGGCAGCATTCTAAAGACACCTTAACCTGTAGTTGTAGATACAAGCTACAGGTTAGTTTCACAGATTCTGGCACTACATTCCTCTAAGAATGTGAAACTGGGAGATGAAACAAATGCCTGTTGAGGGCAGTATGCCCCTGGACCTCGAATGACACAGGCATTTCAGGCTTTACATAAAACTGTGTATCCAGAATGATATCAGCAGAAGTTAATTCATGGATTCAGCAGCAATTCATATAAGTCCCTAATAAATGCTGCGTACAAAAACACAAAGCACAAATAACCAAATAATGGAGGGCCATGTGCAGCTGTGTTTTGTCTCTATCTCTATGTATTCTGGTTGATAATTTTGTTGTGTTGGAAAATGTTGACATGCAGAAATCAACTGTCCTTTCAGAGACAATAAAGTGTGCCCCAGAGAGCTTATCCCTCACAAACCCTAGTGCAGGTGAAATTTTGAAGGTCATTTCTTGCTGAAAGGCAGCAATGAAAATGCAATATGTGCTAAACCTGAATTTTGAAACACAAAAATGGGAAAGAATCCATTTTATACTATGGTGAGCATTTTCATCTTGTAGAACTTGGTGATTCAATACAGCTTCAGGAACACTGCCTCTTAAGCAATCTAGTTCTCTGGGGTAGTACTTCTTGCTGACACCACAGTTTCTTACTGAGTATTCTCTTTACCATGGGATTCCTATTATAATTGATACTTATCCAACCATTTTGTGTTCACTTGTCTGAACAGAGGAGGAAATATTGAGACTATGGAGGAGTGGCATGATCTGATGAGGCTCAATATGTTAGATGACTGCATGTTCCTCATACCTGAAAATGTGATTTACTTTGAAGGAAAACCACCCAAGGCACAGCCAAGTAATTTCTATCACATTCTGTAGGTTACCTTTGAACACAATCCAGCCAGCATCTTTTGTTGCAGGTTAAATCCCAATGTCAAGAAATGAGGAGGAAAGAAAGATTTATTCCTCTCTCTTTAAAAAACAAGAGGGAGGAAGCTGTTCAATGAGGAGAAAAATTATCTGAGGGACCCATAGTGGCATGTGGCAGTAGGAGAGGTAGGAATTTGGAAGATAAATTATGAACACTGATCTTTGGGACCAATGAAATTGAGGGAATTTTTCACACCTGTACACCAAGCCTTTATAGTACCAACTGCTCACACCTGTCACATTCTCTTCATACCTCCGAGCCATCAGTGTGAGGATCTTCTAGGCAGTTGGACCAAATGCATACCCCAGTGGAGGTGCTGGATCTTGCTTTTAACCTCAAGTATGTGGGTACTTGGAAAAGAGGATTTGGGGATAATATCTGTTTTTTTCTGAATAAGGGAATGTCTCAGCAAATTCATGAGGTACAGCATGTAAATAGATATAAAGAATTGGAAGAGGTGGTGGCTCATAGGTTCTATGAAGCCATGAATAATATGTGCTTAGAGAGAAAATTTTCTCATTTTATTTTCAAATGTTCACTATGTATGTTTGCAGGAATTCCTCTCAACACTCTTTGCAGTGAGAGTATTTACAGAAAATCATGTCATTGAAATGTTAGTCCTTTAGTTCTCTGCAAAATGCTGCTTCCCTGCTTTTGATGCCATGCAGAATTGCTGACGTGACTTACTAGTGCTCCTGGGACATTAAAGGAAAATAGAGGAGAGTCACAGTACACAGAGTGGATGGGGCTCTCAGTCAGGAGTTTCTTTTGGAAGGCCATGGATTACTGTGGCTTGCAGAGGAAAATGCAGGTATTTTTTCTTCCTAGGGCTTGTTGCTGGGTTTGGGCAACTTGGGCCTCCATGAGTGCCTGACTGTCATCCTAGGTGCGCTGCAATTACCCCTTGCAATCACAGAAAGGTCATATGACAGCACAATGGCATCAGGGTTGCCATTGAAACCACAATCTCTTTGGGTCCTTGCTGCTTCTGAGGAAAAGGGTTGGCCTTTTCCCATCAAGAAAAGGGTTGGCCCACCTGTGCTGGTAGGAGGGAAGAAGAAGCAGGCAAATCCTAGGGGTCTTTTGTTGCCACAAAGGGATAACGACTTCTTTGCCCATGAGAAGGAGAATCAGACTGTGTTTTTGGTGCAACTCCTTTGACTTTGAGATATCTGACTCCATCAAAATCAGGGACCCTGCTAAACCCTTACAGGATGCCATAACATCCAGGACATCAAGGGTGTGATGTGCTCCTTTGGCCACAGCAATCATCATGAATTTCTGATATGGGGACCCTACTGCAGGCAATTGGCCCCCACCAGGTGTAGTGGACCAGGCAGAGATGCCTTGGTGCACAGGAACACTTGGAGCAACATGACTAGCTGTGGCCAAAGGGGCTTGGTCCTATGAAGTTCCTTCTCCTTATCTGAACCCACCCAGTACATTGCTCAGTTGGGAAACTTGCCTAGGGCCTTAGCAGACACTCGAAATGATGGTGATGATGTTTTAGAATAGAGAAGCATGCTGGTTTGCTGGGTGGGTTAGGTGAAATTTGATTTGGGAAACATCACACAAACTCTAGTGTTTTACCACACCTTTCCAGAAATGACCCAACAGGAGACAGCTGGAACCATGGACTTAGGATTTCCAAGTACAAGTGAGGAGTTGATGAGTTTCCCAATGATGAGAGGATGGAGTTAATCACTAATCAATTGGGAAGAAGGATGGCAATTTGCTGGTAGTCTAGGAGTGACTTTCTATGCTCACTCCACTGGCCACGTTATGTGACATCTGCTGTTCCTCACAATTACTGTGCATTCTGTCAATTTCCTGCTATGATTTTCCAAGGACCCATCCACTCACCCTTTGATGTAGAAAAAGGTCCAGATTTTGTCTTCAATTAAGGCGTAATTCTCTTGATCTGACTATCGCCTCTCTGAACAAAGGCCCTCTTGCATAATTCTAAAGATACCTTAACCAGCAGCCGTAGATGCAAACTACAGGTCAGTTTCCCAGATGCTATCACAAGGATCCTCCAAGAATGTGAAATGGAGGGATGAAACAAGTGCCTGTTGATGCAGGATGACCATGGACCTTGGATGATTCAGAGAATTCAGGCTTTACATAAATCCTGTGGCTCCAAAATGATATCAGTGGAAATTAATTTATGGATTCACCAACAATTCATATGATGCTTCAAAAATTGCTGTCTACAAAAATACAAAGCACAAATAGCTAATTAATGAAGGGCCATGTGCAGTTGTATTTTCTCTATATCTCTCTTTATTCAAGTTGATAATTTGATTGTATTTGAAAATGGTGAAGTACAATGAAATCCACTTTCATTGAAGAGAGAATGAAGTACACCCAAGAGAGAGCTTCTCCCTCACAAATACCAGTGCAGGTGAAATTTTGATTGTCACTCCTGCTGAAATGCAATAATGAAAACCCAATATGTTTTAAATCTGAACTCTGAAACATGATAATTTAAAAGAATCAATTTTATACCATGGCGAGGATTTTAATTTTGTAATGCTTAGTGATTCATTATACCTGCCAGCCTGTTTGTTAAACTGTTATGACCTCTGCATTCCTGAGACTTGTCGCACCTTCAGGAGTACTGCCTCTTATACAATACAGGACTATGGGGAAGCACTTTTGGCTGACACCACAGCTTCTTACATAATGTTGTCTTTATAATGGAATTCCAATTATATCTGATACTGATCCAACCTTTTGTGTTCAGTTGATTGAACAGAGAAGAAAATATTTAGACTCTGGAGAGTTAGCATGGCCTGAGAAGGCTCAATATGTTAGATGACTGCATGTTCCTCATACCTGACTAGGTGATATGCTTTGAAGAAAAACCACCCAAGGCACAGTCAAGCAATTTCTATCATATTCTGTAGATTGCTTTTGAGAACAATATAACAATCCAGACAGGATCTTATGCTTCAAGCTAAACCCCAATATCAAGGAAATAAATAGGAGAGAAAGATTTAACACTCTCCCTTTAAGGGAAAGATTTCTGAAACTGTATTCTGAAACTCTCAGCATTTGTTGCAGTGAGAGTATTTGCAGAAAATCCTGTATTTGAACTGTCAGTCCTTCATTTGTCTGCAAAGTAGTGCTACCATCCTTTTATGCCATGCAGAAATGCCTAAATGGTTTACCAGTGATCCTGGGACATGAGAGCAAAGAAGAGGATAGCTAGAAAGAGGAAAGCAGAGTGGATGAGGCTCTCATGCTGGAGTTTCTTTTGGAAGGCCATGGATTTTTGTGGCTTGTGGAGGAAAATGCAGGTATTTTTTTTCCCCATGCTTGTTGCTGGGTTTGTACAACTTGAGTCTCCATGAGTGGCTTGGCTGTCATCCTAGCTGTGTTGCAAAAACTGCATGCAGTCACAGAAAGTCCATAAAAGAGCACAATGGCATCACGATTGCCATTGCAGCTGCAACCTCTTCAAGTCTTGGCTGCTGCTGAGGAACTATCAAGAAGGGACTGGACCAACTGAACTGGTGGGAGGGAAGAGGATGCAGGCATGTCCCAGGGGTCTTCTGTTTGCCACAAAGGTATATTGACCTCTTAGCCCAGGAGAAGAGGAATCAGCCTGTGTTTGTGTTGTGACTCCTCTGTCTTTGAGCTGTCTGACTCCATCCAAGTCAGGGAACACGCTGTACCCTTACAGGCTGTCATATTGTCCATGACCTCAAGGGGGCAAAATGCTCACTTGGCGACAGCAAGCATCATGAATTTCTGGAAATGGAGACCCCATTGTAGACAAATGGTCCCAACCAGGTGTAGTGGACCAGGCAGAGATGCTTTGTTGCACGAGGACACGTGGAACATGCCTAGCAGAGTCCAAAGGCATATGGCCCAAGGAAGGTCCATCTCCATATCTGCACTCATCCATAACATTGTTCTGGTGGGAAACTGAACTAGGGCCTTAACAGACACTTGAAATGATGGCAAGGATGTTTCAGAATAGAGGAGAATGCCGGATTGCTAGGTGGGTTAGGTGAAGTTTGAACTGCGAAACATCACACAGTTTCCCCTTTCAATGAATGCCCCAACAGGAGAGAGCTGGGACTGTGGACTTAGGATTTCTAAGTCCAAGTAAGGAGCTGCTGATCTTCCCAATGTTGAGAGGAGGGAGTTAAACACTAATCAATTGGGAAGGAGGATAGCAAGTTTCTGGCAGTCTAGAAGTGACATTTTATGCTCACTCTCTGGGCCAGGCCACATGACTTCTGCTGTTCCTCACTATTATGGTGCACTCAGACAATTCCTTGCTATGATTTTCCAAGGGGCCCTTCCACTCACCCTTTGATTCAGAAAAATCTTCAGATTGTGTCTTCTATTAAGGTGTAATTCTCTCTTATTTTTATTTGTGCTAAGTTTTTTGATTATTTTTTATTTACTTATTGATTCATTGAACACAAATGGAGTACAGCTATTGTTTCACTGGTTGTACACAAAGTAGAGTCACACTATCTGTGCGTTCATGCATGTACACAGGGCAATGGTATCTGTCACACATTCTGTTATTATTTTTACCCCCCACCCCGCCCCCACCCCTCCCTTCCCTCTATGCTATCTATCCTTAATGGAGGAAGAATAGGTGTAATTCTCTTGACCTGACTATCACCTGTCAAAATGTAGGCCCTCTGGCATAATTCCAAAGACACCTTAACCATCAACAATAGATGCAGACTATAGATTTTGTCACATATGCTGGCAAAACGATTCTCCAAAAATGGGATACTGAGTGATGAAGCAAGTGACTGAGGAGGACAGTGTGGTCTAGGGCCTCCCATTATACAGGGAATTGAGGCCTTATATAAAACCTGTGGCTGGTGAATGATATCAGTGAAAATTAATTCATGGATTAGCAACAACTCATATAAGTATTTTTCAAATGCTGTCTACAATAATGGAAAGCACAAATAACTGATTAACCCATGGCTATTTGCAGCTTTGGTTTGCCTACATCTCTCTGAATTCAAGTTGATAAGTTGGTTGTGTTGAAAAATGTTGAGGTGAAAACGTCTTCTTCTTTACAGAGAGAATGAAGTGTGCCCCAGAAGATTTCTCCCTCACAACCCCTAGTGCAGGTGATATTTTGAATATCATTTCCTTCTGAAAGGCAACAATGAAATCCCAATATATGCTAAACCTGAAGTTCAAAACACGAAAATGGAAAATAGTCAATTTTAGACCCTGGTGAGATTTATCATCTTGTAGAACTTGCTGATTCAATAATTCAAATTATTGCCTTGATTGGTTCTCCTGCTGACTTTGGAGAACAAACCTGCTAATCCCTTACAGGTTGCCACACCGTACAAGACCTCAAGGAGGAGGTGTGCTCACTTGTCAGCAGCAAGCATTATTAATTCCTGGAAATTGGGACACAATTTTAGGCAATTGGTCCCCATCAGGTGTAGTGGACCCTACAGAGATGCCTTAGTGCATGAGGACACCTGGAACAGCAAGCCTAGCAGAGACCACAGAGCCATCGACCTAGGAAGACCTTCCAACTTATCTGCACTCACCTGGTAAATTGCTGAGTCAGAGAACTGGACTAGGGACTTAGCAGACACCCAAAATGATGATGATGATGTTTCAGTATAGAGGAGGATGTTGAGTTGATGGGTGGGGTAGGTGAAATTTGAACTGGGAAACATCACACAAACTCTAGTGTCTTACCACACCTTTCCATGAATGCCCCAACAGGAGACAGCTGGAACCAAGGACTTATGATTTCTACCTACAAGTGCAGAGCTGCTGAGCTTCCCAATGTCAAGAGGAGAGAGTTAATCACTAATCAATTGGGAAGGAGGAGAGCAAGATGCTGGCATTCTAGAAGTGACATTCTCTGCTCACTCCACTGGCCAGGCCACACAATTTCTGCTGCTTCTTACAATTATGGTGCACTCAGACAATTTCTTGCTATGATTTTCCAAGGGGCCCTTCCATTCACCCAATGATGCAGAAAAACATTCAGAATGTGTCTTCATTTAAGGTGTAATTCTCTTGACCTGTGTATTTCTTGTCTGAAGAAATGCTCTCTGGCACCATTTCAAACACACCTTAACCAGCAGCCATAGATGCAAACTACAGGTCAGTTTCCCAGATGAAGACACAAGTATCAGCCAAGATTGTGAAACTGAGGAATGAAACAAGTGCCTGATGAGGACAAGATGAACCTTGACCTTGAATGATTCAGGGAATTCAGGCATCTCATAAACCATTTGATTCCTGAATGATATCAGCAGAAATTAATTCATGGATTCAGCATTAATTCATGTGAGTCTTTCATAAATATTGTCTACAAAAATGCAAAGCATAAGTAGCAGAAAAATGGAGGACCATGTGCACCTGTATTTTATCTATATCTCTCTGTATTCAAGTTGAAAATTTGGTTGTGTTGAAAAACGTTGAGGTGCAGAAGTCCACTTCTTTTGCAGAGAGAATGCAGGGAGACCCAGAAAGATTTTCCATCACAATCCTTAGTGCAGGTGATATTTTGAATGTCATTTCTTTCTGAAAGGCAACAGTAAAATCCCAATATATGCTAAACCTGAAGTTCAAAACACAAAAATGGAAAAGAATCAATTTGAGACCCTGGTGAGCATTCTCAACTTATAGAACTTTCTGATTCAATATAGTTGACAACATATTAATGAGACAGTGATGACCTTGCATTGCTGAGATTTGTTTCATCTTCAGGATTGCTGCCTCTTAAGAAATCCAGGTCTATTGGGAAGCACTTTTGGCTGACACCACAGCTTCTTACTGAATAGTCTCTTTATAATGGGATTCCAATTATGATTGATACTTATCCAAGCATTTTGTGTTCACTCAATTGAACAGAGGAGGAAATATTGAGACTCTGGAATGTTGGCATGTTCTGAAGAGTCTAAATATAGTAAAAGACTGCATGTTCTTCAGACATGATTATGTGTTATGGTTTGAAGAAAAACCACCCAAGGCACAGTCAAATAAGTTCTATCAAATTCTGTTAGATTGGTTTTGAGAGCAATCCAGGCAGCATCCTTTGTTGCAGGTCAAATTCCAATGTCAAGGAAATAAAGAGGAGACAAAATTTTATCCCTCTCCCTTGAAGGTAAAAGAGTGTTG
>JAJEJO010037194.1:952-22214 GCA_020662805.1 Glaucomys volans
CAAAGATGCTTGCTGAATACTCTCTTTAGAATGGGCTTCCAATTGAATATGATACTGATCCAACCATTTTTAGTTCGCTTGTTTGATCACAGGAGGATAGGTTGAATCTCTGGAGGGTAGATATTATCTGAAGAAGCTCTTTAAAAGAGATGACTGCATTTTCTGCAGACCTAAACATGGGATATGCTTTGCCGAAGAACCACTCCAAGGTAGACCCAAATAATTTCTATCAAATTCTCTAGAACTTTTGAGAATAAGCCAGCCAGACTCCTTTCTTGCAGGTGAAATCACAATGTCTGCAGAGTAATGAGGAGAGAAAAATTTATCCCTAACCTTTAAGGAACAAGAGTCTAATAGCTGTTCAAAGCAGACTATTATCAGAGGTAAGCACGGAGGCTTGTGGCAGTAAAAGTAGTAGGCAATTGTAGGAAATATTATATGCTCTATTTTTTGGAACACAGAAAATTGAGGGATTCTTTCACTTCTGAACAACAAACTTACAATCCCAAACTACTCATACTAGACCCATTGCTTTTATTTCTCCTGTTCTTTTCCTTGATGAAAATCCAAAAGTGTGGCCAAATCCATATTCCATTGGCATTGCTGAATTTGATTTATTCCTCAGGTGTTTAGTTGCTTAGAAAATTTGGATGTGCTGGCAAAATCAATTTCTCTGAATAGTGGAATATCTCAGCAACCTCACAGGGCAGTCTGTAAATAGGTGTAGGGAATGGGAAGAGGTGATGGATCACAGGGTCTATCAACCCACGAATAATCTTTGCTTAGAGGTAAATTATCCTCACTCAGTTTTCAAATGTCCAGAACATTCCCTCAGAACACTCTTTGCAGTGAAATTAATTTCAGGAAGTCCTGACCATTGAACTATCAGTCCTTTATTTCTCCACAATATGCTACCCTCATTTTTATCCCACTCAAGAAATGTTTGACTTTGGCCAGGCCCCACCACCTCTTGTCTGGATTTCTGATTACTGTGCACTCAGAATTTATCTTGGTATGATTATCCAAGTGGCCTTTCCACTCACCCTTTGAGGCAGAAACACTTTCTCAACATGTCTTCTTTTAAGGTGTAATTCACTTTTCCTGCCTATCATCTACCTGAGTTAAGACCGTCTTGTGCATTCCCATGGACTTATCCAGCAGCTGATAGATGCAGGCTACAGGTCAGTGTCAAAGACTTTGGCACAATAATCCTCCAATAATTTGAAACTGAGGGTTGAAACAGTGTCTGATGAAGAGAGATGAACCTGAACCTCAAATGATACAGGGAAACCAGGCTTTACATAATCTCTGTGGCTCCTGAACATTATCAGCAGAAATTAATTCATGTGTACAGTGCCAATTCATACAAGACTTCCATAAATGATGCCTGTAAAAATTCAAAGCATGAAAACCTAAGTACATTGAAGGCTACATTCCCCTGTGTTTTCTCTCCATCTCTCTATTTTCAAGTTTATAGTGTGGTTATGCTGAATATCATTGACGTTTAGATGTCCACTTCTTTGTCAGGGAGACAAAAGGATGCACCAGAAATCATCTCAGCACAAACACTAGTGCAGGTGATATTTTGAATGTTCTTTCTTCCTGAAAGATATCAATGAAGTTAAAATATATGCTAAGATAATGTTATGCTGACCTTGAAAATAGGACAATGGAAAAGAATCAATTTAGAAACTGGTGAGCATATTCTTACTGTAGAACTTGCTGATTCAATGCATTTGTCAGCATATTAATGAGACTATTATATCTACATTACTCAGAGTTGTCTCATCTCTAGGAATACTGCCTCTTAAGAAATCCAGGTCCTTGGGGAAACAGTCTGCCTGGCACAAATATGCTTGCCAAATACTCTTTTAGAATGATCTTCCAATTAATTATGGTACTGATCCAACCATTTTGTGTTCACTTTATTGATCAGAGGAGGATAAGTTGAGTCTCTGTATGGTTAATATGATCTGAAGAGGTTCCTTAAGATAGATGACTAAATGATCTGCTGACCTGACTATGGGATATGCTTTGCAGAAGAATAAATCCAAGCAGAGCCAAATGATTTCAATTTCTGTGGAAGCTTTTGAGAACCATCCAGCCAGAACCTTTGTGGATGGTCATACTTCAATGTCTATAGAGCAATGAGGAAACAAAAAATTATCCCTATCCCTTTAAGGAACAAGAGCCTTAAAGCTGCTCAAGAGCAATTAAACATATTATGCATGGAGGCATGTGGCAGTAGAAGGAGTAGGCATTTGTAGGAGATATTATATGCTCTGATCTTTGGTTCCACAGGAAATTGATGGAATATTTCACACCTGAACAACAAACCCTGTTGATCCCAAACTTCTCACACTAGATTCATCATTGTCATTCCTCCTGGTATTTTCTTTGAGGAATATGTAACCAGTGGTACCAAATGCATATCCTAGTGAAGTCACTGTATCTTACTCTTCACCTCAGGTCTTTCATTGCTTGGAAAATTTGGGTTTCATGGGAAAAGTCTCTTTCTCTGCATAGGGGAATATCTCAGCAAATTCATGGAGCACTGTTTGTCAATATGTATAAGATTGAGGAGGTGAAGGATCTCAGGGTCTGTGAACCCATCAATAATCTTTGTTCAGTTATAATCCCCATTAAAGTTTCAAATCTCCAGTGATTTTGTGTGCAGAAATTTCTCCAAACACTCTTTGCAGTGAGATTATTTCCAGTAAGTCTTGTCCCTTGAACTGTCAGAACTTCATTTCTCCACAAAATGCTGCTACCCTCTTTTTGATCACACCCAAGAAATGCCAAATTTGTTTAACAGTGCTCTGGGGACATGAGAGCAACAGAGAGGAGAGCTACAGTATGTAAAGTGCAAGGGGCTGGCATGGGGGAATTTGGGTTGGAAGGGTGAGAAATTTTCTGGTTCATGTAGGGGAATGGAGGGTTTTTCTCCCCCCAGAACTTGTTTCTTGGCCTTGGGAAACTTGGGTTTCCATGAATGACTTGGCTGTCATCCTATTTGCACTACACAATCCACCTGATGTCACAGAAAGGCCATATGACAGCACAACGGTGTCCCAGTTACCATGGCAACCAGAACATCTTCAATGCCTAGATGCTGTGGAGGAATCTTTAATAAAAGGGCAGGAACAGATGTGCTGGTAGGAGGGAAAGGAAGCTTGTAGGACCCAGGGGTCTTTTGCTTGCCACAAAAGCGATCTTAACCTCTTAGTTCAGGAGAAGTGGAATCAGCAAATATTGGGACTAGGGGCCCTCTGGAAGTGAGACATCTGACTCCATCCAAGATAAGGGGACCTGCTGAACCCTGACAGGCTGCCATACCATCCAAGTCCACCAGGGTGAGATGTGCTCACTTGACCACAGGAGACATCATGTTTTCCTGGGAATGGGGAAACTCCTGCAGGCAATTGGTCCCACCAGGGATAGTAGACCAGGGTTTGATGTGGGGGTGCCAGAAGATGCCTGGTTTAGCAAGTGTATCACAGGTTACAGGGGCATGGTCCTACAAAACTATCCTCCTGGTCTGGACATACCCGGTACATTGCTGAGTCAGGAATTTGGCCCACAACCATACCAGCCACTCGCAATGATGACTGATGGATGACATTTCAGAGCAGAGGAGCATGCAGAGAAGCTTGGGGGTTAGGTGAAGTTGGAACTGAAAACATCACACCAATTCTGGTGTGTTGTAAAACCTTTCCACTAGACAGATGAAACCTGGGATTTAGGTCTTGTAAAAAAAAAAGTCAAGAGATGTTGATCTCCCCAATGTCAAGGGGAGGGAGTTAATCACTAGTCATTTAGGAAGTAGGCTGTCAGGTTGCTGGCAATCAAGGAGAGCCATTCTATGCTGACACCATTGGCCAGGCCCCACCACCTCTTGTGCACTCAGAAATTCTCTTGCTTTGATTTTCCAAGTATCCCTTCCACTCACCCTTTGATGCAGAAATGATTTCTCAACATGTCTTCTTTTAAGATGCAATTCACTTTACCTGCCTATCACCTGTCTGAAGGCCCTCTGGCACATTTCCAAGGATCCACTATCCAACAGCTGGTAAATGCAGACTATAGGACAGTGTCTAGGACATTGGCACAACCATCCTCCAAGAATGAGATTCTGAGGAATAAAAGTTTCTGATGAGGAAAAGACAAACCTGGACCTCAAATGATACAGGGAAACCAGGCTTTACATAAACCCTCTTGCTACTGAAGGATGTCAGTGGAAGATAATCCAATTATTCAGCCCAAATTCATGCAAGTCTTTAAAAAAAGGTTGTCTGAGAAATGCAAAGCACAAATATCTAAATAAATCAAAGGACATGTGCCCATGGTTTTTGTCTGCATCTCTCTGTTTTCAAGTTAATAGTGTGGTTGTGCTGGAAAATGTTGAGGTGTAGTAGTCCACTCCTCTGGCAGAGACCCTGATGTGTGCTCCAGAAAAATTCCTCTTCTCAAACCCTAGTGCATGTGATATATTGAATGCCATTTCATCCTGAAAGACAACAATGAAATCCCTACATGTGCTAATTGTGAACTTCAAATGAAAAAATGGAAAAGAATGAAATTGGGCTAAGGGTTTAGGTTCACATATCAGTCCAGAAAAGACATCTGGGGCTTGGCTGCTTTGTTTTCCGTCTTCCAAGCAGAACTGGAAAAGAACTGATCTTGAAGTCTCATCCAAAGTAGATAGAACATTAGGAGATTCCAGTTGCTATGGCAACCCTGAGGTCATTGCACTCTCATATGTCCATTCTGTGACTGCAGGACGTATGTACAACAGAGGTAGAATGGCAGTCAAAATATTCATAGATTTGTACCCACTATTTAGCACTTCTTCAAGGAAAAGCCTGGGAGGCATTAAAAGAATGAGACATGTGTGAACAGTTTGGGATTATAAGGACTTAGTGTTTAGAGGTGAAAGAGTCCATCATTTTCTCTTGGTACCAAAGATCAAATCATTTAATATTTTATACAAATGCATTCCTATTGGATTACAATACAACTCCCAGCTTCCCTCAGATAATTGTCTCCTCATTGAGCAGCTACAGCACACCTGTTCCATAAATGGACAGGGATAAATATTTATCTCCTCATTGCTTCCTAGATAAATTGATTTGATCTGCATCATAGATGCAGTCTGGATTGTGCTCAGAAGTAATCTACAGAATTGGATATAAATAATTTGACTCTGCCTTGAGGTGGTTTTTCTGCAAAGCATATTACATAGTCAGGTCTTCAGAACATGTGTCCTTTACCTCAAAGAGCCTCTTCAGATCATGCCAAATCTTCAAAGCCTCAGCATTTCCTCTTCTGATCAATCAAGTAAACACAAGATGGTTGGAGTAGTATCATATTTAATTGGAAGCCCATTATAAAGAGAGTATACACAAGCAGCTGTGGTTCCACCCAGAAGTATTTCCCCAGAGACCTCAATATCTAAAAGGAAGTATTCCTAGAGATGTGAAAACTCTCAGGAAGTTAAAATTGTCTAAGTAATATGCTGGCAAGTACATTGAATGAGCAAGTTCTACAAGATGAAAATGTTCACCAGGGTCTAAAATGGATTTTTTTCCATTTTTGCATTTGAATTTCGATTATCACATATTGGGATTCATTCTTTCCTTTCAGTAAGAAATGACAGTCAAAATATAGTCTGCATTAGGGCTTGTAGAGGAGAAGCTTTCTGGGGTTCACTCCAGTCTCTCTGCAAAAGAAATGGACTTCTACAAATTAACATTCCCCACAACAACCACAATATGATCTTGAATACAGAGTCAAGTAGACAATAAACAGTTACACAGGGCCCTGGATTTACAGTTTTTTGTGCATTGCATTTTTATAGACATCATTTTTCAACGACTTGTCTGCAGTGGCTCTGAATACATAATTTAACTTCCACTTATATCATTCAGGAACCACAGTGGTTAGGTATAGCTTGATTTCCTCTATCATTCAAATTCCAGACTCATCCTGTCCTCATCACGCACTTGTTTCTTCATCAGTTTCACCTTGGAGGATCTCTGTGCCAGGATCTGTGACACAGTCCTCCAGTCTGCCTCTATGAGCTGCTGGTTAAGGGGTCCTTGGAAATGTGTCAGAGGACCCTTGCTCAGACAGGCGATAGGCAGTTCCAAAGAATTACACCTTAAGTGAGGACATATTGTGAAGGTGCCTCTGCATCAACAGGTGAGGAAAAGGGCCCATTGGAAAACCACAGCAAGACAATTTCTGATTGCACCTTAATAGTAATGTAACAGCAGAAGTGGTGGTGGCTGGCTAGTGGAGTAAGCATAGATGTCTTTCCTCCTTTGCCAGCAGCTTGCTTGCCCCTTTCATAAATGTTTAGTAATTAATTCCTCCTGTCATTTTTGAGGAACTCAAGAGCTCCTCTTGTCTTCAACCATGGCCAAACTCCCAGATTCCAGCTGTCTTCTGTTGGGGCATTCCTGGAATAGTGTGACATCCCAGCAGAGTTGGTGTGAAGTTTTCCAGATCAAAATTCACCTACACCACCATGATTCCCAGCATGGTCCTCTGCTCTGGAATGTCATCATTGATGATTGGGAGTTTCTGTTATATGCCTAGGTCTGTTTTATGACCCATCAATGTACCAGGTGAGTGCAGATCAGAAGGAGTCTCTTCCCAGAGCCAGGACCCTGAAGTCAGTGCTAGGTTTGGTGACTCATGCATCCTTGAGCACCACTATATGTCTCCCTGCTCTGCTTCACTTGTTGAGGAATTATTGTCTGAAGGTGGGTCCCTATTCCCAGGAAATCATGATTCCTGCTGTGTCCAAGTGAGCATATAGTTCTCTCAAATATATGGAGTACTTGACAGCCAATCATGCTTCAGCAGTGTCCCTTATCTTGTATGGAGCCTGATGTCTTCAACCCAGAGGAACCACACCACAAGGCACTCTGATTCCACATTACCTGGGCTAAGAGTTTAGTATCAAATGACAGACCAGAAAAGACCCCTGGGACTTGCTTTCTTCCTCTTCCCTCTTCCAAGCACAGTTGGAAAAGAACAGTTCTTGAAGTCTCCTCCACATTAGATAGAACATGAAGAGATCCCAGTTGCTATGGCAACCCAGAGGCCATTGCACTGTTGTATGTCCATTCTGTGACTGCAGGAGGTATGTGCACCAGAGTTAGGATGACAGTCAAGATATTCATGGAAACCAAAGTTGCTCAAGGCCTAGAAGAAGCCTGGGGAAAAAAAAAAAACCCTTCATTCTACTGACTGAGTCTGAAAATTCCACCCCCTCCAAGCCAAACTCCAGCCTACCAGTCCCTTCCACTCTGCATACTGCTGCTCTACTCTTTATTTCTCTCATGTCTCAGGTGGTCAAGGAAACATATTAGGCATTTCTTGAGTGGGATCAAGACCAAGGTAGCAACACATTGTGGAAAAACCAAGGACTGACTGTTCAATGGACAATATTTTCAGCAAATAATTACATTAAAAAAATATTGAGAGGAATTTGTGCACACATAGCTACTGGACTGCTGGGTTCCAGCCCTATTACAAGGGTAGTGGTGGTCTCTGAGAGTGGGATGGCACTGGCAAGGTGGAGAAAAAAGCAAAGTAGATTCAGTGATCTGAGGCTAAGTTCTGTTCTAACTTTATTATTTCTACATACAATTTTTATATGTTAACTTCTAGCTTTAGTACAAGATCTTGAGGCCACACAAAAGTAAGCTGATGCAAACTACAAGAAAATAGGCAAAACATATTAGCAGATTAAGTATTATCAACTCTTCATAATATTTTTAAGTATTCTTCTATATAATCTTTAACTAGTTATACTTTCCATATTACTGGGGACATTGTGCACAGAAGCCATTTCTATGAGCAATATATAAGCTTATACTATGTGGTTAATAATTAGTTTAATAGGAACAATATCTCTTGCTAGATTACACCTCCTGCTTTTGCCCTGTAAGAATTAGCCTGTCTTGCCGAAGAAAATTGTTCAGAGCAACTAAGGAAACACCAGCGTTTTATATATTTTAAATATTCTAAAAAAGGGGAGATGAGCTTTCCATGTACACTTTTCATTATAATATACTTGATGCCAACCAAGGTGTTTCCTTGCTAAACAGGAGGAGGTTTAGCAAAGGAAATTCACATTTTCCAAGCACCCAATACATGAAGTGAAATCAATATTTAGCACATCCACTCTGATATGCATTTCAGCACACTGCATAGCAGTTCCTCAAGAAAAGGGGTCTAAAGGGGGGATCTAAATCTAAGGGACCAGAAGCTGGTTTCCTAGGAGGATACCATGGTTTTCCATTAACCAAGTAAGCATTACCAAATGATGTCTGAATTGTTGGGACTATTTCTCTAGCCTTATAAACTTTGTTTGTGACTTGTTTGTCTGGAGTTAAGGTGGGAGCAATGTGTTTTTCTGCCCTAGGTCATCTGGAAGTAGTCCCCATTCACGGTGTCATTTAGCATATGTTGCTGGAAATGAACATAACATTCTTTCCAAGATATACTTTTATCACTCCAGAACAAGGGCCTTTCTTGGTTATATCCAGTATGATTAGCTGTTTGATTCTTGTTTCTAAATCCCCTAAGATCCTAGAATTCCCAGAAATGCAATATAATATTATTCCCAAGCATAGGCAAATTAAACAAGACAACAGAAAACAGCAGCCCCAATTCCCAGGAAGATGAGACCTTGCAAACATCTTTATTTCTCACTGGAATCCTTGTCAAGCACAGAGGGGAATTGAAGATGGCACAGCCCTGGACATTTTACACATGAACTGGGATTATTTTTTCTCAGATAAAATATTATTCATGGATCACAGGATTCAATAGATCCTGTGAGTCATCATGTCCTCCCATTCTCTATACATATTTGCAGACTGTGCCCTATGAATTTTCTGAAATACTCTTGTGCTTACAGGAGGAGGTTTAGCAAAGGAAATCCACCTTTTCCAAGCACCCCAACACATGAAGTGTAATCAAGATTTAGCACATCCCCTCTGATATGCAATTGAGCACACTTCATAGCAGTTCCTCAAGGAAAAGCCTGGGAGGCATGAAAAGAATGAATAACGTCTGAGCAGTTTGGGATTGTAAGGGTTTGGTGTTCAGATGTGAAAGAGTCCATCATTTTCTCTTGGTCCCAAAGATCAAACCATATCATATTTTGCACAAATCCATTCTTATCCTACTATGACACAACTCCCAGCATTCCTCAGAAAATGTCCTGCTCAATGAGCAGCTATAGCACACTTGTTCCTTATAGGGACACGTATAAATTTATCTCTCCTCATTACTCCCTAAATAATTTGATTTGACCTGCACAAAAGATGCTGTCTCGGTTGTTCATAATAGTTAACTCCAGAATTTTATAGAAATAATTTTGCTCTGCCTTGGCGTGAGCAAAATTTTTTCTGCAAAATATTTTGCAATGTCAGGTCTTCAGAACATGCAGTCCTCTACCTCAAAGAGCCTCTTCAAATCAAGCCAAACTCCAAAATCTCAACATTTCCTCCTCTGATCAATAAGGTAAACAAAAGATGGTCGGAGAATTATCAGATAAAATTGGAAGCCCATTTTGATCAGAGCATTCACAGAAGCTGTGGTTCCAGCCAGAAATATTTTGACAGAAATCAGATTTCTAAAGAGGCAGTATCTCTTTAGATGAGACAACTCTCAGGAATGCAGAATTTATAATTGTCAATTAACATGCTGGCAAGTGCATTGAATGAGCAAGCTCTACAAGATGAAAATGCTCACCAGGATCTAAAATTAATTCTTTTCCATTTTCACATGTTGAAGTTCAGATTATCACATATTGGGAATCATTCTTCCCTTTCAGCAAGAATTGACAATAAAAATATAGTCTGCATTAGGGTTTGTGGAGGACAAGCTTTCTGGGGATCACTCCAGTCTCTCTGCCAAAGAAATGAATTTCTACAACTCAACACTTCCCAAAGCAAACACAATATCAACTTGAACACAGAGTGATGTAAACAAAATCCAGTTACATGTGGCCCTCGATTTGCACAGCTTTATGTGTTTCCATTTTTATAGACATCATTTTTTAAAGACTTGTGTGTAGTGGCTCTGAATACATAAAATAACTTCCGCTGATATTACTCAGGAACCACAGGGGTAATGTATAGCCTGGTTGTCCTGTATCATTCAGTTTCCTGGCTCATGGAGGAAAGGTTGTGATACTGGAGGGTTGGCAAGATTAGAAGAGTCTCCCTGAGATCAAGGACTGCATGTTCTGCAGGTCTGACTATGTGACTTTCTTTTCAGAAAAATTGCCCCAAGGTAGAACTAAATAACTTCTATCAAATTCTCTACGTAGGTTTGTAGAGAATTCCTGCCAGAAACCTTTGTTGCATTTCAAATCCCAATGATGAGGTAGTGCTAGAGCCAAATGTTTGTCACAGTCCCTTCCATGAAAAAGAGAGTTGTTAATCACCAAGGAGCAATTATCCTAGGGAACAATGGGGGCATGTGGCAGTTGGAGTTGTCGGTCCTAGTAGGAAGCATTATATGCTCTGGTCTGTGATGCTAAAGGGATTGAGGGAATCTTTCATGCATGTACCCAAATCCCTATCCATCGCAAATTGCTCATCCTTGTCTCATTTCTCTCATTCCTCCCGAACTCTTCCTTGAGTAAATTATTACCAGTTGGGCCAAATGCATACCCCAATTGAAGTTCTGGAACTTGGTTTTCATCTCAGGTACATGGGTCCTTGAAAATGTTGGTTTATGTGGGAAAAGTCCTTTTCCTAATTAGGGAATGTCTCATCAGCTTTTGAGGCAGTATGTCAATATGTACAGGCAACACAGATGGCTCCTGGGAACTGTGATTCCATGAACAATATTTGCCCAGAGAAATAACCATCTGAATTCAGGTTTCAACCTTCCATTAGTTATGTTTACAGGAATTCCTCTCATCAATTCCTGCAGTGAGATTACTTCCAGAAAGTCCTATCCATTGAACTATCATTCCCTCTCCACGAAATGCTACACCCTGGATTTGAACCTAGTCAGGATGAACTTAACATTTCCAGGGCTCCTGAGAAATGAAAGCAAAACAAGGAGAGCTCTAGTATGCAGAGCAAAAGGGGCTGGCATGCTGCAGTTTGGTTTGGAAGGGTGTGGAATTTTCTTAGTCCTATAGGAGAATACAATTTTTTTCTTTCCAGGGGATGTTACTGAGTCTTGGGTAACATGTGTTTCCATGTATTTCTTGGCACAAACTTCCTGCAATCACAGAAAGGACATATGACAGGATAATGGCACCAGGGTTGCAATGACAACGGGAATATCTTCAGGTTCTTGCTAAGGTGGAGAATCCCTCAAGAGAAGATCCTGCCCTGTTGTTCTGGGGAGGGGGAATAGGACTCAGGGGCATGCTGGTGTCTTCTATTGGCCACAAATGCCAAGGTGTCCTGTTAACACATGAGAAAAGGAACCAGGGTGTGTAGTGAGCATGTCTCTTTAGGCTTTGTGACATCCCATTTCATCCAAGATAAGGGAACCTGCTGAAAGCTGACAGGATGAAATACCATCACTATCCACAATGGGATGATGTGCTCACAGGACTGCAACAAGCATTATGATTTATTAGGAACTGGGAAAACCCACAGACTTGGCCCTCACATGGTAGACTTGACCCAAGAAATGATCAGGGGTGCACAGGACAGGTGGGTCAAGAATTCAAGCAGAAGTCCCAGGAGCATGGCCCTATGATGACACTGCTTGTGGACTGGACTCTCTTGGTACAATCCTGAGTAGCCAAACTGGCATAGGGCATTGACAGCCTCTCACAATGATGTCCAAGGTCACATCAGAGAAGAGGAGCTTGTGGGGTGCCTCGATGAATTAGGTGAATTTGAACTGGGAAACATCACAAAACCTCTGGTGTGATGCCATAGTATTCAATGACTGCCACAAAAGTATAGAACTGGAACATGGGATTTCAGACTTCAAAGGACATGTGAGGGGAGGCTGAACTCCCCAATGTGGAGAAGAGTGAGTTCATCACTAAGATTTTAGGATGGAATCTAGCACGTTGCTGGCAATCTAGACCAGACATTTTATGGTCACTGCAAGGGCCAGACCCCAGCACCTCTGCTTACAATTGTCTTACAATTAAGGTGCACTCAGATATTTTCTTGCTATGATTTTCCAAGGGGCCCTTTAACTCACGCTTTCATGCTGAAACTCTTTCACAATGTGTCTTCACTTCAGGTGTAATTATCTAGACCTCTCCATGGTCTGCCTAAACATGTACCCCAAGCAGATTTAGAAGGACACCTTAACCAACAGAATGAAGATGTCAATTCCAGGCCCATGTCACATGCCCTGGAACAAAGAACCTCCAAAAATATGATATTGAGGGATGAAAAAATGCCTGATGTGGGCAGGATGAGCACATTGGTACAGGGCATCAAACAGCATTTGAACATGCCTCCATCTGTAACAGAGGAAGGGAGAAAAATTGGAAACTGAATATGCAAACACGGAAGTGTAAAGGATATTTCTTGTGCAGTAAATGCAGAAGTGCGTTGGGGAGGAAGTCAGCATCTCTGAAGGGACTCTAAAAGAGGATGTCAAGTGTGAAGGCTCCCCAAACATTTCAGGAAATGTCTTCACCTGAATTCTGGTATGGAAAGCAGCAAGAACTTGAGACCAGAATGGTGTAAGCAAAAATCATTACTGATAAAATGTGCAATTGCTTGGGTCTGAAATGCACTCCCCCATGGATGACTCTACACTGAATCCTAAAAGGGAGACCTCATTAACAGTGTGAAGAGATAGCATTCCTTACATATGACCTGGTAGGAAAGAACTTTCTACACAATACCATGTATACCCCTGCACATTGATTTACAAAAGTACAAATTTGCCTTCAGAGCACTGAATTATGCCTCTGGAAATCAAGCGTGCAGCACAACAGCACAAATCTCAAAAACAACAACTCTGTTATGATTCAACATCAAAGATACAATACAGGCAAAATCAAAACTTGAAAAACAGAAAAGACAATGGAAATTGGGAAGGTAAGATTGGACTAAGGGCACAGGAAAAGGAGGCTGTAGAGCTCTTCAAAATTCCATGTTCTTATTTGTAGGAATTGCAGGCATCCTCACCAATCATGCAACATACCTAATGTCTCTAATATTATTTCTTCATTAGGATTATTTTAAATCAACTTTCCTGGTTCATCCATGCACTAACATTAGAGTCAAATCATTCTCATTTCCTTGATAAAACTGAGAACATAACATTCTTCACCCATTCCTGCACAGCATCTCTTAGCCATCCTACAGAATGAACAAGAGTCTGAACAAAAGGTTCCTTAGAAATAAACCTGGATAATGAGTGATACAGGGAATCCAGGCCTTATATAACCCCCTTGGATACTGCTTGATATCAGCAGAAATTATCTTTTCCACTCAGTGCCAGTTCATACAAGTCTTAATTAAATGATGTCTATAAACAGGCAACATGTGTACAATCAGGGCCACATGCAGCTGGGATTTGTCTACATCTCTTGGTTGTCAACTTGATATTGTGTTTGTTGTGGACAAGGTTGCACAGTAAAACACCACTTCTTTTGCAGAGAGATTGCAGTGAGCCCCACAAAGTGTCTCCTTCCCAAATACTGGTGCCATTGATATTTTAATTGTCATTCTCTGCTGAAATGCAACAAAGAAGGCCCAATATATTCTCACCCTAAACTTCAAACTCCAAGAAATTAGACGAATCCATTTTAGGCCCTGGTGAGCATTTTCTTGTTGTAGAACTTCCTGATTCATTACCCCAATTAGCATATCATTAGGAATTACAACCTGTGTTCCTGAGAGATGTGTCATATTCAGGAGTACCAAATTTTAATGAATCTAGATCTCTTTGGAAGTATTTTTCATGTCATCACAGCTGCTTGCTGAGCGGTCTCTTTTGAATGAGTTTGCAACTACATCTGAGACTTATTCACACATTTTATGTTCACTTGATTGAAGAGTGGAGGAAATGTTCTGATACTGGAGTGATGGCATGATCTGAAGAGTCTCCCTGTCAAGGACTGCATGTTCTGCAGGTCTGACTATGTGATATTCTCTTCAGAAACATTGGCCAAAGGTAGAACTCAATAATATCTTTCAAATTCTCTAGATGGGTTTGAAGGAAATTCCTGCTAGACACCTTTTCTGCACTAAAATTCCAAGCACGAGTTAGAACTGGGAGACAAATATTTGTCCCTGTCAATTTCAGGAAAAAGAGAATTTGCACTCATCAAGGAGCAATTATCTGATGGGATCATGGGGGCTTGTGGCAGTAGGAAAAGTCAGTCCTAGTAGGAAATATCATATGCTCTGGGCTGTGATACCAAAGAGATTTGAGGGAATGTGTCATGCATGATCACCAAGCTAGGTCCTTGGCAAATTGCTCATCCCTGTCTCATTGCATTCATTCCTCCTGACCTATTCCTTGAGTAAATCCTTACCAGCTGTGCCAAATGCATACCCAGTGGTAGTTCCGCTCTTTGATTTTCACCTCAGATAAGTGGGTACTTGAAAAAGTTGGTTTATATGGGAAAAGATCTCTTCCTAATTAGGGAATGTCTCATCACCTTTTTGAGGCACAGTGTGTTAATACATACAGGGAACAAGGAATGGCTCCTTGGAACTGTGAATCCATGAATTTGTCCCAAGAAGCAACCATCTGAATTCAGGTTTCAAAAGTCCTTTAGGTATGTTTACAGGAATTCCTCTCATCAGTTCCTTCAGTGAGATTATTTGCAGAAAGTCAAATCCATTAAACTACCATTCCCTCTCCACAAAATGCAGTTACTCTGGCTTTGATCCTAGTCAGGATGAGCCTAACTTGTTTCCCATCACTCCTGAGACATGGATGTAAAGCAAGGAATGCTCTAGTATGCAGAGAGGAAGAGGTTGGCATGTGGGAGTTTCTTTGGAAAGGGCATGGAATTTTCTTGTCCATGAAGGAGAATGCAGGTTTTCTCTCTTTCCAGGACTTGTTACTGCGCCATGGGCAACGTGTGTTTCCATGCATTTCTTGGCTCTCATCCTATCTGCTGTGCACATACTACCCTATCTACATTGCACATACTGCCTGCAGTCTCTGAAAGGACATTTAACAAGATAATGGCATGAGGGTTGCAATGACGACTGGAATGTCTTCAGGTTCTTTCTAAGGTGGAAGATCCCTCAAGAGAAGTTCCTGCCCAGGTGTTCTGGGAAGGAGTATTAGGAATCAGGCGAGTGCCATGGTCTTCTTTTTGGCCACAAATGCCATTGTATCCTATTAGCACAGGAGAAGAGGAATCAGGGTGTGTAGTGGGTATGTCCCCTTGGGCGTTGTGACATCCCATTTCATCCAAGATAAGGAACCCTTCTTATAGCTGACAGGATGAAATATCATCCATTTTAAGGATGGGCTGGTGTGCTCACAGGACTACAACAATCATTATGATATATTAGGGAATGGGAACCTCCCAAGGACTTGGTCCCCACCTGGTAGAGTTGAACTGAGAGATGGTCAGGGGTGCACAGGACAGGTGGGACACAGAGCCAAGCAGTCACCAAGGGACATGGCCCTATAAAGACATTCCTTTTGGTCTGGGACTCTCTCAGTACAATGGTGAGTGGCCAAACTGGCAAAGGGCATATAGAACCACTCACAATGATGGTGAAGCTCATTTCAGAGAAGAGGAGCATGTGGGGTGGCTCAGTAAATTAGGTGAATTTGAACTGGGAAACTTCACACCATCTCTGGTGTAATGGAACACATTTCCATGAATGTCCCAAAAGGAGACAGCTGGAACCTGGGATTTTGGACTTTGAAGTTCAAGTAGGAGAGGCTCAAATCCCCAATTAGCAGAGGAGTGAGTTCATCACTAAATATTTATGATGGAAGCTAGCAAGTGGCTGGAAATATAGAAGAGATATTCTATGGTCACTGCCAGGGCCAGTCCACAGCACTTCTGCTGGTGCAATCAGTAATTCTCTTGCTATGATTTTCTCAAGGGGCCCTTTTCCTCAACCTTCCATGCAGAAACAGTTTCACAATGTGTCTTCACTTTAGGTGTAGTTCTCTAGATCTCCTATGCCCTGTCTAAAGGAAGACCCTCTGCAGATTTAGAAGGATACCTTATCCAACAGAAGGAGGATTCCAATTCTAGGCCAGTGTCACATGCCCTAGAAGAATGATGCTCCAATAATATGAAATTGAGGGATGAAACAAGTGCCTCATGAGTGCAGATGAGCACATTATTACAGGGAATCAAACAAAATTTGCACATGCCTCCATCTGAAACAGAGAATGGTAGAAAATGTGACTGCAGAATATTCAAGCAGGGAAGTGCAAAGGACATTTATTGTGCAGTAAATGCAGAAGTGTGTTGGGGAGGAATTCAGCATCACTGGTGGGACACTAAAAGAAGTTCTCTTGTGATTGGACTCCCCAAACATTCCAGGAACCTTCCCCACCTTATAGTGGTGTGCAAGAACAGCAAGTACTAGAGGTCAAAGTGGTGTAAGCAAGTATAGTTGCTGATCACAATTGCAATGCTGAGTACCGAAAAGTCCTCCCTCAATGTTGACTCTACACTGAATCTTACAAGAAATACCTCATTAACACAATGCAAATTTAGCATTCCTGGCATATGACCTGGTAGGGAAGGACACCTGTCACCATAGCATGTATACCCCAGCACATTGATTTACACAATTACTAATTTGCCTTCAGATCACTGAATGATGCCTCTGGAAATTAAGTGTGTACCACAACATTGCAAATCTCAAAAACAACAACTCTGTTATGATTCAACATTGAAGACACAATACAGGCGAAATTCAAACTTGAAAAACAGAAAAGCAACGGAAATTGTGAAAGTGTGTTTGGACTTAGGGCACAGGAAAAGGAGGCCATAAAATCCTTCAAATTTCCATGTCCTTATTTGTAGGAATTGCAGGCATCCACACCAATCATACCACATACCTAATGTTTCTGATATCATTTGTTCAATAGCATTATCTTAAATCGGCTTTCCTGGTTCATCCTAGCACTAATGTTGGAGTAAAATCATTCTCGCATCCTTGATAAAATTGAGGATGTAACATTCTTCACCCATCCCTGTACAGCATTTCTTAGATATCCTTCAAAATGAACAAGAGTCAGAAAACAGGCTCTAATAGTAATACACCTGCCTTATGAGTGATACAAGCAAATCAGGCCTTACATGCATATGCCTTACATGTACATTCCTTTCATGTACCCAAATTCTGTGGGTACTGTTTGATATCAACAGTAATTACCTTTTGCATTCAGTGCCAGTTAATAGAATATTTATTAAATGATGTCTATAAACATGCAAGGCGCTCAAATATGTGTAGATCCAAGGGCACGTGCAGAGGGGATTTGTCTACATCTCTCATTTTCAAGGTGATATTTTGTTTGTGTTGGGAACATTTGAGGAGTACAACACCACTTCTTTTGCAGAGAGACTGCAGTGCTTCCCAGAAAGTGTCTTCCTCCCAAAAACTAGCTCCATTGATATTTGGAACATCATTCCCTGCCCAAAGGCAACAATGAAATCCCATATGTTCTCATCATAAACTTCAAACTCCAAGAAATTAGAAGCTTCCATTTTTGGCCCTGGTGAGCATTTTCTTGCTGTACAACTTGATGATTCATTACCCTTGCTTATGTGTCATTGAGAAACGTACAATCTCTGTGTTCCTGAGAGATGTATATTCAGGAGTACCAAATCTGAAGCAATCTAGATCTCTGTGGAAGCACTTTTTTATGTCATTAGAGTTCCTTGCTGAAGGGTGTCTTCAGAATGGGTTTGCAATATATCTGAGATTTATCCAAACATTGTATGTTCACTTGATTGAACAGTGGAGTAGAGGTTGTGATACTGGAGAGTTTTCATGATCTGAAGAGACTCTCTAAGACAAATACAGCATGTTCTGCAGGCCTGACTATGTGATTATTTTCAGAAATATTGCCACAAGGCAGAACTCAATCATTTATTTCAAATTCTCTAGATGGGTTTGTAAAAAGTTATTGCCAGAAAACTTGTTGCATTTCAAATTTCAATGACTAGGAAGTGCTAGGTGACAAGTGTATGCCTCTGTCCCTTTCAGGAAAAAGAGAGTTGTTACTCATCAAAGAGCAATTATGCGAACTATGGACTATGAGGGCATGTGGCACTAGGAGAATTCAGTCCTAGTAGGAAATATTACATGCTCTGATCCATGGTACCAAAGACATTTGAGGGAATCTCTCATGCATGAACACTAAGCACTTTGCATTGCAAATTGCTCACCCCTGTCTCATTGTTTTCATTCCTCCTGACCTCTTCCTTGGGTAAATTCTAACCAGTTGGGCCAAATGCACACCTCAGTGGAGGTTCTGGAACTTGGTTTTCATCTCAGGTAAGTGGGTACTTGAAAAAGTTGGGTTATGGAAACTTTTCTTAATTAGGGAATGTCTCATCACCTTGTCGAGGCACAATGTGTCAATACATACAGGGAATATGGGATGGCTCCTGGGACCTGTGAAATCATGAATAATATCTGCCCAGTGAAATAACCAGCTTAATTCAGGTTTCAAATTTCCTTTAGTTATGTTTAGAGGAATTCCTCTCATCAATCCCTGTAGTGAAATAATTTGCAGAAAGTCCTATCCATTGAATTGTCATTCCTTCTCCAAAAAATGCTGCTACCCTGGATTTGATCCTAGTTAGGATGAGCCTAACTTGTTTGCCAGCACTCCTGAGACATTAGTCCAAAACAAGGAGAGCTCTAGTATGGAGAGGGGAAGTGGATTGCATGTAGAGTTTGAATTGGAAGGGTGTGGAATTTTCTTGCTCATGTAGGAGAACACAGATTTTTTTCTTTCCAGGGGATGTTACTGGGCCTTGGGCAACATGTGCTTCCATGTATTTCTTGGCTCTCATCCTTTCTGTGGTGCACATATCGCCTGAAGTCACAGAAGGGCCATACGACACAATAATCGCATCAGGGTTTCAATGACAACCGGAATATCTTCAGGTTTTGCTAAGGTGGAAGATCCCTCAAGAAAAATTCCTGCCCAGATGTTCTGTAAAGGGAGAAAGGAATCAGGAGAGTGCCAGTGTCTTCTGTTTGACCATGAATGCCATCATATTCTGTTAACACATGAGCAGGTGAACCAGGATGGGTAGTGGGCATGTGCTCTTGGACTTCATGACATCCTGTTTCATCCAAGATAAGGGACCCTGCTGAAAGCTGACAGGATGAAATACCTTCAATATTCATGATGGGGTGTTGTGCTCACAGGACCACAACAAGCATTATGATTGTTTAGGAAATGTAAACCCCTCAAGGACTTGTTTCCCACCTCATAGAGTTGGCCCAAGTGATGATCAGGGGTGCCCAGGCCAGGTGAGTCACAAAGCCAAGCAGAGTCCCCAAGAGCATGGCTCTATGAACACACTACTTCTGGTCTGGACTCTGTCTGTATATTGGTGAATGGCCTAATTGGTGTAGGGCATTTAGAGTCTCTCACAATGATGGCCAAGTTCATTTCAGAGAAGAGGATTTGTGGGTGGCTCAGTGAATTAGCTGAATTTGAACTGGAAAATATCACACTCACTCTGGTGTGATGCCATACTTTTCCACGAAATGCCCCAACAGAGACAGCTGAAACCTAGAGTTTCAGACTTCAAAGTACAAGTGAGGAGAGGCTGAACTCCCCAATGTGGAGAGGAGTGAGTTCATCACTAAATATTTAGGATGGAAGCTAGCAAGCTGCTGGCAAACTTTAAGAGACATTCTATGGTCACAGCAAGAGCCAGACACAAGTACCTCTGCTGTTTTACAATTATGGTTCACTCCAAAATTGTCTTGAAATAATTTTCTTTTTAGGGCTTTTACCTCACCCTTTCATGCAGAAACCTGTTCACAATGAATCTGTCAATTTAAGTGTAATTCTCTTGATGTCCCTATGCCCTGTGTAAATAAGGACCCTCTGCAGAATTAGAAGGACACTTTATTCAGCAGAATAAAGATTCCAATTCCAGGCCAGTGTCACATGCCCTAGAGCAATGATGCTCCAAAACATGAAATTGAGCTGTGAAACAAGATCCTCATGAGTGCAGGTGAGCACATTGTTACATCAAATGACATTTGAACATACCTCCATCTGAAACAGAGAATGGTAGAAAATGAGGATACTGAATATTCAAACACGGAAGGATAAAGGAAATTTCTTGTGCAGTAAATGCAGAGTATGTTGGGGAGGAAATCAACATTTCTGAGGGGATTCTAAAAGAAGTTCTCTTATGAGTGGACTCCCCAAACATTTCAGGAACTTTCTTCACCTGAAAGTGGTATGCAAGTACAGGAAGAGCTAGAGGCCAGATTTGTGTAAGCAAGCATAATTACTGATCACAAGTGCAACTGCTGAGTAGTGAGAAGCTTTCTCCCAATGTTGACTCTACAAGGGATACCTCATTAACACTGTGCAGATTTAGCATTCCTGGCATATGACCTGCTAGGGATGGACTTCCTTCACCATAGGATGTATACCCCAGCATATTGATTTACATAAGTACAAATTTGCCTTTGGACCCCTGAATAATACCTCTGGAAATATGGAGTGCAGCGCAACATCACCAATCTCAAAAAACAAAAACAACAACAACAAAAAAACAAA
This sequence comes from Glaucomys volans, assembly GCA_020662805.1. NCBI lineage: Eukaryota > Metazoa > Chordata > Mammalia > Rodentia > Sciuridae > Glaucomys > Glaucomys volans. The sequence continues at coordinate 21,683 of JAJEJO010037194.1, forward strand.
GCTCTGTTATGATTCAACATAGAAGATACAATGCAAACAACATCCTAGCTTGAAAACTGAAAAATATGAAAGGAAAATGGATAGGTGTGATTGGACTTAGTGCACAGGAAAAGGAGGCCATAGAGCACTTCAAAATTCCATGTCTTTATTTGTAGGAATTGCAGGAATCCCCAACAACCATGCCACATATCTAATGTCTCTGATAACATTTCTTCAATAGGATTATTTTAATGGGCTTTTGGGGATCATCCCTGCACTAACATTGGCATCAAATTATTTTCATTTCCTTGATAAAATTGAGAGCATAGCATTCTTCACCCATCCCTGCAGAACATCTCTTAAACTTCTTTCAAAATTAACAAAAGTCGGATAAAATGCTTATTAGTAGTACACCTGGATTTTGAGTGATACAGCACAGCCGGGATTTACATAGTACCTGTGGCTCCTGAATCCTATCAGCAGATATTAATTTATGCATTCCATGCCAGTTCATACAAGATTTTCATAAATGATGTCTGTAAGCATTCAAGGC